>JAMKCH010030636.1:0-16868 GCA_023653785.1 Ophioderma brevispina | reverse complement strand
ATCATTGGTGCAACTATTGATTTTTCAGAGAGTAATAGAAATTCCAGGTCACTGTGTAGAATCTATTCCTGACACTGACTGAAAATCATAGTTTCAAGGTAATGATGTCCTGGTAGTGTAATTCTTTTTTCTGGCACCTGTTTATTGGAATGGAATGTCCCGCAAAGATTTGGAAGTGGTTTTCATCTCATTTCCTGGGACCTGTAAAACATGAGCCTTACATACGCGTCACTTCCAAGATGGGAGGGTCCCCCCCCCCCCGGATTAGCTATCGAGACCACGCTGGTTATTTCCCTCTCATAGTGGAAAAGGATATAGCCCTGGAAGCTAGCACACATTTGTACACATCCTCAAGTGTTACAAAGGTTGAGTGATTAGACTAATGTCCAGACAGCCTGACAGGAAACCATGAAATGCCATGCTTAAGGTGCCCGGCCAGTGTGCCTATAGAGAGAGGGGGGCCAAACCAAAGTATTGTACAGGGGTCAAATTGTTTAAATTTATCCATCTGTTGAAAAGCACACCATGGTTATGTGTTAGCCATAAGGATTCAGAAAGGTTAGTTTTTCATATGTACTGATAAAGTTTCAGATTAGAGGCTAAAAACCGCAAACACAACAATAACAAGGGTCAAATTTCAGTTTGTGACCAGGGGTCGTTTTAAATTGCTTTCCGATTTGGATAAAAACATGGTGCAAATTATGGTGAGCTCATAGGAGTTAAAATAAGAATAGTTTTGAGTGTCTCAATGGCTTGCTTAACAAATATGGGGGTACACGCCTCAACCCCATTGAATGCAATGGACGAGTGACCTTATGTGCCCCCTACATCTGAAACTTAAGCATTTAAGACAGTTAAAACATTCCTTATTTTAACCCTAGGAACTCCACCAATCATTTGCACCACATTTTAATCCAAATCGGGCAACTTTAAAATTTGACCCCTGTACAACTGAAATGTGACCCTTATTATTGTATTTTTGCTGTTTTTAGCCTATAACTCTTAAACTTTAGGCTGTACACATTACACTATACCTTTTTCTGAATCCTTATGGTTAGACACAATAAATGGTGTGCTTTTTCATCACCATGATTGGATCAATTTAAAAATTGACCCCTGTACAAGCCCACTTTGTTTTGGCCCCCTCACCTCCTTACGGCCCATCTGCCCCGGGCACTAAAATCATGTTTCAGGTTCCCTGTCCGTCTGTCATCATATTTAATCACTCAACCTTTTGTACTTGATATGGTTACAAATTCTGCTCGCATCCCGGTTAATCCGCAAGCGATCAACACCTACCCTGCGTGACCCTTAAGACGCACCCACATTGTTTATCCACCTTCAGGTCTCGGGAGATGGTATTCTTTAAAACCCTTTGGAGAAACACTTTGGGTTAAGACTATTCACCGTGTCCGATTCACCCCGGCGTGTTGCGGTTAATCATCCGAAATTTAGTGCGCGCTGCCAGTGGACTATTCACGGTAGCGTACGCTTTATATTTCTGTTCGGGCCCAAACGAGAATAACTGCTAGAAATCTGTATTTTCCTCAATATTTTTTAATAAATCTGTCCGACATCTTGAAATCCAATATGGTAACCACCTGAAGAAAATTTTATGATCATTGAAAGTTCCTGGGTATGAAAAACTAGGTATAGACACCTGAACTTTAATCAGAACTGGTGGAAACTGGAAATATGGCTAAAAAAATGGCAAGTTGACAGACATTGTTTGAAAAATTTCATGCAGCCATCTTTGAATCAAAATGGCAGCCTCCAATTAAATTCTGAGATCAACCAAGCGGTTTCCTTGTACAAAAAAAAAATTGGTTTTAAGTTGCTGTTAGTAATAAGATATGTCCAAAAAATTAGGTGATTTGGCGGCCATTTAGGAATTCATATGGCGGCCAACAGGGGGCGTAATACTTTTGGGTCTATTCTTTTTGTCGAACCTCTGATGCTATAAGAAGGTCATGTTACCAGTTTCATGCTTTCTTCAAAAAACGAACGATTCTCATGCTTAACGCTCTATATAGGCTGAAAATTACCGAATTCGCAAAAATATCCGTAAATTTGCACAAGGTTTTTCTCAAAGGTTGGCGAGATCTGCCATTCGCCAACTTCAGGTGACATTCCCGATTTTTTGAAATCTTTTTGTGACATGGGGCCTGCGAGATAATGAACCACGGCACGATCACTGAAAATGGACGAGTTACTGAACGAAGCGATCACACACACGTGACCTGTGTTAATTTCCCCAAACGCACGTATAATGATTAAAAATATCGAAGAGCTTGTGTCTTTTAAACTATAACAAGGGCCCAAACGAGGGGATCCATCAAGCCTAAAAGCTCAAAATCAAGGTTTGAAGAACCCTACTCAAGATACCTAACAGAGGGCTGAGAGGGTGTTTTTAAGGATGTCCATTTGAGGTGCTGAGTTCAAATCTGCTGCTTGCAAAATTGATAAGTTGTGGAAAACAGTGGTGAAATACTCGTGTTTTAAAGGGACACTACCCCCGAATTTATGATAAACCATAGCTTTTTTAATACGATACAAGTATGCACATCTTCAAGAAAATTTCAATGTCACTTAAAGGTCAGGATATTAAATTTGTTTGATTTTTTTGATTAAAATGTATGAAAACCTCCTACCGTTAATGATTAAAGATGTACTACCTTTTTATAAGAGCTAGTGAATTAAAGCACCAACGTGGTGGATATTATTTGCACCTTAACCCGTTACACATGGATATGGTGAACCACTTTATCACAATGACAGCATCACAGTAGGAATATATAGCCAAAAAAACACTACTTTCTTTTCAGAAACTATACGTTCTAATTTGACAAGTCCAAATAAGTACTTGACTCCAGTCTGTCTGTCTTCAAGTTTGGGGCAGCATTTTAGTTACACTCTCTTTTAAACCGTAGAACAACGAGTCTTGATTTGATATGAACAAATTTCAAGGTCATGATCTTCAATATCAATGTCAAGGAACTCACATTAGTCTAAAAAGGTCCGGGGGAACTGCCTATCTGTTATGTGTCTCGGCCATCTTGTGAAAAGTAGGGGCTTTTCAGGTAAAATATGTAACCAAAAAATAAGGGGTCATCAGTACACATCCTGAATAAGAATGGGTGTCATTCAGTAGAAGGGGGCCATTGAGATAACAATCTGAAGTTCAAATAGGAATTGTTCGCTTCCAGAGTTCAAATTCCCATGACATATAAATTGTTCAAATTGCAAGTGCGTGTACAACAAATTTTGACATTTGGATGTTAAAAATTGTTAAAAAAGTGGTACATTATGGAAATTTGTGGAAAAAAGGTGGTAGCAGGAAAGAGAAAATGGGGGTATTTGAGTATCTGAGATTTTTAAAAGGGGGTTATTTGATAAAAAGGTAAGAACAGCAAGCACACAAAGGGGGTCATTGTGTACAAAAATTTGAAAAGAGGTTCTATCTTTGTCGAGAGTTTCCCCCAGCCCACCCACCCACCCCCCCCCCCCCCCCCCCCCACCCCCACGCAACCGGAAAAGGTGGAAACTTTGTACAACATGTCTTTAATGTTATGGCCCTCATTTTACAGTGCCTCTGACTCTGGCACAAGACAGAAAAAACTGTTTTTTAGCACAACTGCAGACTTGTCCGGGTGTATTAATGAGGGCATGATAAGTACACATAACTTGTTTTGGCAACGGGCTTTTCAAATCGAACCATAGCCATGCAGGTGTGGCTAATACCAGTTTTCCTGTTTGTGTCAGGGAGGGGGGGACCCGATCTGCCTCGATTGGGCATTTGGGATTTCCACGCCTAAAGGCTACGTCACACCTAAGACAACTCCCGACCCAACCACTTCCCGACTACACAAGATCGCATTTTTTTAAAATTCGTCTCATTTCCTTGTTCAAACGTAGCAAATTTACAATGTTTATCCCCTAACAGGGATGATTAGTCTGCGAGTTTCCCCGTCGTCAACGAGACAAGGGTGCTGAAACGCCTATTAGGATAGGCGACAGCATCATGAAATCAACAAGATCAATCATGTTTAATTTGGCGACGCGAGCCACTTGTTCAGACATCCTCGAACCAGTCCCCGACTTCCTCCGCCCAACTACATAGAAAAAGAAAAACTGCTCACGATTTTCAAAATTAGCCAATCGGCACCAACTCTTTTGAGCATCTGGAAGTGTTTTCTCGCAAACAATCGGCTGTGTGACTCGCCTTAAGAAAAGATGCTCCGTGGACAAGTCCTGTTTGGCGGGTTGGTACATTTTGTGACGCACCACTTTGCCTGACACGAATCAGAATTCAGCAGCCTTGACAGAATCACGTTCATGTGATATTGTACTTTTTCCGCAGGTTGCTGAATTCTGATCGGGTATGCAAAGTGGGTCACAAAATAGTACCAACCCCTGTTTTGCTGAACTTATTGTCAGTGGACCATATCTTGAGAAGCACTATCAGAACGACCAAAATGAACAATTTTTTCCGGGCTTGAACCTTTTGAGATCCATTTTTTTTTAATTTTCGGTTTTTTTGTTTTTTTAAGTTTGGGGGGGGGGGCGTAGCCGGGGGGGCGGGGGGTAGCAAAACACATCCCTAATGAACCTGTACTTACCTACCTTTCTTTGATGGAGCAAGAAGAAGGGAAAAATTCTAACTGGTTTGCCCCTTCCTCCCCGCTGGTTACGACGTCACTACTGTTTTGGGATCATATCTTTATTTGCCCCTTTGTTTCTTCGTAATGATGAATTACTCTAAATGCATTTAGAATAGTTCTTGAAACAAGATACTTATTAAGATTGTAGGTGAATGTTCTCTCAAAAGCGGGAAAGATAGTCGTATGAAATAATGTTAACACATTATTCCCCTGTCCGCGTAAATAATTATGGTTTTTAAAATTTTACAAACACGTGTAACAGATAATGCGCTGTGATGAATTCAGTGTAGTTTTGTCCGAGGATAAACCATTTTCTTCAGAAATGGGAGTGCCATGAAAAAGTCTGGGATGCGCCCTTTTAATAGGGACACAACAAATTTTTGCATATTTTTTGTAAAAAAACCTGCCATTTTAATTGGTCTAAAAAGAAATATGTTTGATGCTATTTATAACCCAACACTTTAACAAGTCACTTAGATAAATACTCTAGACACTAAAAAAAGTTTTTCTGTCTCCTGTACAGTTGTTCCTTTTCTTTTCAAATTACTATTACCTTTGGTAAACAAGTAAGGATAAATGTACCGAAGTATGTAAAATACATTATTTTCTCTGGGAAACTGATGAAAACATACGAGCCTTTTGAAACTCCTCACATAAAAAGCAATATTGGAGTCAGAAAAAGTCAAACAAATTTCTTAATACACCGCTATAACAACTCTAATACTTAGTTAATCTTTGGGATTTTGTCAATGCGAATTTGTCAATAGAAGAGTGCCCTTTAATTCTAATAACCAGTTTTAGACAACAACTATGTTCAATTATTTATTTCCCTTGATAATCCTTTTTTTTTTTTTAATTTTTCTTTTTTGGTTTTTTTTAAAATCAATTTTCCACCAACGTAGGGGTGATTTTGCATGGTGTATCTTCAAGAATTAGCAACCCTCAAATTCGACCCTAAACACTATCACCTAAACCTTTTAGTCATATATTGATGGATATTGGCATTGTTTGATATCTATTTCAGAAATAACACGACAATCGGGTATTCCCCTTTAAAATCCACTTTCCACCATGTGGTGATTTGTCTGTAATGGTGTCTATTTGAAATCAACATCCCTCAAATTGACATAAAACACACTTCTTAAACGCCTTTATTCCAATTAGTGGAATCTTGCACATGGTTTCCATAAAGTATATTTTTAAAAAAATAAAAAATCGGGTAATGCCCCTTTAAATATTCAAACTTTCCAGTTCCACCCCTTGACAATATTGCATGGTGAATATTCGGAATCAGCACCTTCGAATTGTCCACAAAGTTGCAAAAACACTTCTTAAACCTTGCAGTCAAATTAGTGGATAGTGCGCATGGTTTGATAATGCTATATTTAAAAGAAATAAGGAAAATTCGGGTAACTTCCCTTTAAAATCCGTTTCCATCAATGTGGTGATTTTATAAGTTGTCTTTTTGAATCCACAAGCACCCTCAGATTGCATAAAACCTTCTTATAAACCCTTTCGATTTCAAATTAGTGGATCTTGCAATGGTTTCAAACGCTTATTTTAAAAAATAAGGAAAATCGGGTCATTCCCCTTTAAATCCCTTTCCCATTTCCCCCAACTTGACAAATTTTGCATGGTGCATACTTCGTAATCAGCACCCAACCCTTCATTGTTGTCCAAAAACACTTCTCAAAAAACCTTTTTAGTGTATCTTGAGTAGGGTTCCCCGTCAATATGGCCCCCCATGATCCCCTACTACTCTGCCTTTTTGTTTTTTGTGTTTGTTCTTAAATTAAAAGATAAGGCTTTATATTAAGAAGGATACCTTTTAAAAAGACCGACCCATCTCAATCTTCCTTTGTTTAGGAAAACTTTAGACAAAAATACAATCATGTTAAGAGTTTGTTTTTTAAAAAGAAAAAACCAAACCCAAAAAGAAAAATTAAAAAAAAATACATGATTAAAATATCAGATTTTGTTAAACTGTCAGAGTTTTGTGTTCGTCAATTGCTGTTAAAAAGTATAATGAATAAAATATCAAAGAGCATTGTGTTGTGGGTTTCAATGCTTGTTTCCCAGTATAGAAAACACAACTTAATTGCGTTTACAAAACCTGTTAATTTTGAGAGTTTGTATTTTAAAGAACGGCTTCATCGTCACCCTTCTTGTTGAGAAATATGTTATTTAGAAACATATTAAATGATAGAATTTGTTTTTCGTCAATTGCAATTAGGATAAACTGATTAGTTGATTTTAAGTTTTTAGAAATGTTAAAACGATCAAGAGCATTGCGTTTTGTCATGATTGTGGGGATTGAAATGTTTGTTTTAACCATGTTTAAGTAGAAAACACGTTCATGGGCGTAACCACTCTCAGACGATTTTGTTTGCCACTAATTGGACCTTAAAAACTAGATATATTTGGTGTTTAGACAACTCGTTGAGTAATGCCCCCGTTCCTGCTTGGCATTCGGGTCTGTCTGAGCACCCACTTAGCTCTTGAACGAATACAAAAGCGTGATTGTAAGATTATGTTGGGTAAAAATTCATGCTTACCAAGACGCTCTTGAACAGTGCCAAGCTCAAGCTCACCAATTTAAGGAAACAGCCGTGACAAAATTTGTTTGTCAATTTATTGACAAACTTTTTGACATCTCCTGCCTTCCGCAATTGGTTACCTAAGTCAAGAGGGGAGGCGATTAGTAGATCATTGGCTCATTCCGACTCTTGCGCCTCCATTCCTAGGACACGTACTCATAGGGTATGTCGAAGCCCCCCCTCCCATATATGGTTTTAAGTTGTGGAAGCCGAGATCTCCAAGTCTTGACATGCATTTAAATCATAGGCTTGAATAGTTGGAGGGATTTTTTTTTTAAAAAGCATTTGACGTATGTGTGGTTTAGGATGGTATTTTACATGTTATTTATGTGCGTAGGTGTGAGTGTAGAAGTGCGTGGGTAGTTTGGGAGTGAGCTTTTGGTGTTGATGGTTTTGTGTGTGTGGAGTATTTCTGTTGGTGTAATGTTTTGTATGTTTTATTATGTTCGTATGTGGGTTTGTATTTGTGTGCGCGTGGTGTGGTTGTGTGTGCGCAGCGGTTTGTTGTGTGTGTTGGTGTGTGTGGGTGTGTATGGTATGTGTGGTTGTAGGCCTATGTTCGGCTTTAATGTTGTCAAGTGTTAAATATTGTTGGTTTGAATTTTGATTGGCTTCTTTTACACTAGTTTAATGTATTTCTGCTTTTATATTGTAACATACTGTTTTATGATTGATTTTGTAAATTGTATTCAATTCGGCCGTTTGGCCGTTTGGCCGGCGATGTGCATTTGGTAATAAACCTTGAAAAAAATATAATTAATATATATTAAGGATAAATACTTAAATTGCGGCACCCCTTTTAAGAACGACTCTCTTTCACCCTAGTTTTGTTGAGAAAATATTATTTTAGAAAACGTTAATGATAAGAGTTTGTTTTCCCGTCTCAATTGCATTTTTAAGTTTTATATACTAATCGGAACGACTCATCGTCATTTTTTTGAGAAAATAGGTCAGTTGTTAAAAAAAAAGGGTTTTTTTTCTTATGTACCCTGTGAACTGCTTTGGCTAAGTGTTTTGTTTGGAACTATGAGCGAAAAAGTCCTTCATTTTGGTCGACCAAAAATATTAATTTTATCAATAGTATGTGAGAAACAACGGTAAAATTAATATATTAGTTTTGTTTTTCTTCAAAACGTGTTAAGAAGGATAAACTATTTAGAATTGACTTATTGTTTACAAATGATTAAAAATATCAAGAGCATGGTGTTGTGAGGATGCAAATGTTTGATTTACGTAGAAAATCCACGTTCATTGCCTTTCAAAACATGTTAACTACTGTAATAAAGAGCTGTATTTTAAGAACGACACATCTTCAACCTTGGTGGGTTTGAGAAAATATGTGAGTTTGCTTACATGTAGAGAACACGTTCATTAATTATTTTTTGGTTGAGAAATATGATTATTTCAAAACATGTAAATGACAAGAGTTTGTGTTCGTCAACCGGTTGCGTTAAGAAGGTTAGATATGTTAACTAGTATTATTTAAAAGAACATGTTAAATAATATTGATGTACCCTATGGAATCTTAGGGTTAAAGGGTATGTGATTTGGAAGTTATGAGCCGAAAATGTACTCCGTTAGAGAAAATTTAGGGTGATGAAGGCAATTCAATCAAGATTAAAATTTATATACTTAAATCGGGGCCCTTCCCTTTAAAGAGCGACTCATCTTCACCATACCATCATGTTAAATGAGTCAGTGTGCGTCATTGCGTAAATACTTAAATCGGGCCACCAACCGTTTAAAAGACACGACTCATCCCACCCCTCGTTGTGAGAAAATATGTATTTAGAGAAAACATGTTAAATGTTAGTTTGCGTCGTCAATTGAGTTAAGGATGGGAATGACTGTTTAAAAAATGATTAAAAAGATCAAGAGATAGTGTTTGTGGGAATTTAAATGTTTGTTTAAAAAAAGTATAAAAAATCAAAAAATTAAAAATGTTAAATGTTAATCTACATGTAAAAAAAACACGTAATTCCGTTTCTCTTTTGGTTGATCGAGCCTTCCCCTTTAAAGAACGGCTAATCTTCACCATAGTTGGTTTGAGAAAAATATGTCATTTAGAAAACCATGTTAAATGAACTTGATTAGAATGACTTATTGTTTTTAGAAGTGATTTAAAAGATCAAAGATCATGGTGTTTCATGTTGAGGGGAATTTAAATTTGATACATTAGAAAATGTTAATTGCATTTGACAAACACGTTAAATGTTAACTGTTTAGATTGTATTTAACGAAACGCATAGCCTCACCCTTGTTGGTTGAGAATGAGGGGGGCAAATATGTTACTTTGTTTGTTGACATGTTAAATGATAGGGTCTGTGTTCGTTCATTACCGTTAACAAGGATAAATACTTAAATCGGGTCATATCCTTTTAAAGAACGACTCATCTTCACCCTAGTTATTAGTTGGAATGGGTAAAAAATGCGTTAACCATGTACAACTGATTAAAAGATCAAAAGGAGATGGTCTTATGTGGAATTTAATGCTGTTTACGGTGAAAAAACCCTTTAGAGAAGAGAAGGACTAATTCTGTACCTTGTTTGTTGAGTATGTACTAGGATAGCAACATGTTTTACATAATATGATCGGTGGGAAAATGGAGTCATGATGGGAATTGGTAATGGTCGAGCCATCGCCAATTTTGCCAAGATTTTTTCCAATGGCATTTTGAAGGGTGTTTTTTGGCCTCCGTACAAGACCAATCCAAAAGTTCAATGACCTTATCACAGTTCACCCAATCTCGGTAAATAAACATTCACAATTGAACAAATTACATATTTCTGATTCTTATGATGAGACGAATGCATTTTGAGATACCTTTCAAATAAATCGAACCACTTTTTATAACTGATCTCTTTAGGTTCACGATGACCGCAACGGACCAGTATAAAAACACAGCTGAGCCAAGTTTGTTGAAATTTTAAGATGGCGGCCAAAGTGGCCACATTTCAAACCATTCAAACCTTAAAAATACCATTTTCGTTTTCGTATATCTAGACATAGCCCCCAGAAAAAAATGATTAAAAATTAAATTAAAATATGTATAATACATTAGTAAAAACTCATAACTGGTATTTGTTACTAAAAAACCCGTTTTCAAGATGTTGAACAGCTCGGTAATAGTAGCCGCCATCTTGCATTTAAAATAAGTTAACTAACAAAAATACCAGCTCTGTTTGAGTTTTAAACTGGGTCAAACGCAATCCTCATAATTTATTCACCTTCATCCCAATTGGGACGGGGGACGATTATTAAAAGTAATATTTCAAAGTTTAACACATTTTGAAGGGGACAAATTGGCCGCCATATGAATGTTAACTATACTCACTAAGCAAAAAAAGGCAGATAGGAGTTTCTAATGTCGAAGACATATTCCTAATTTTTTATATGATCATTTTGTGACTATTGGACTACTATGAATAATAAACACAGGCGTGTAGCACTTTTATATTGTGCAGATCTTGAGGCGCCATGTGGCGACCATCTTGGATCCGAGCAAACAAACAGTACAAATATGCATGGCAAGCGGTCATAATGGCTCTATAGAACACTTTTTGTTTTTGTTGTTTGAGATGCGGGGGAGGATGGGGAAAACTTCTTTTCTCTAATGGCAATGTCCTCATGGCAAGTTACCTAAAATGGAATGTGGACATTTTTGAATTTTGTTTTTTAATTAGCATATTACGTTTTCTCGCGTTTTTTCTGCATATAGAGGAATTCGATAGAAATTGGATTTCAGGGGTGCACGACGAAGACCCCCCTTCTACCACTAACTAATAGTGAAAGCATTGAATTAGGTGACATCGAAAAAGGCAGGGTTATGCGAAATAGTGTTCAACCCGTTTATAGTCTGCCTTTTTTTCTTGTCATAAACGCATATTGTCGATGGGGAGAATTCATTTGGAGGGGGACATGTTGATATAAAAAAAATAAAAAGCCGTTATAAACCGCTGATTAAACGCTCAAACTTTGTTCACAGAATAAGATTTGCTTAAACTATTTTTACTTAGATAATGATTGGACTAAGCTGTCAAATATTATTTCTAGAACAACGATAAATTAAAACGTATCAGATTTTTCTAATATTCCTTAGTGAGATAAAGTACTTTCTTGAGTACAATAATTATTATTGCAACATTTCTTAGGTTAATGTTTCAGAGTTGTTCAAGTGTGGCGTTTTTTTAATGTATCAATGCATGTACCTTGTATATTTTCTTCGTGAGAAAAGGGACATTTTTAATTAATCTCAATCTGATATGGTTATCGTGACATCGAATTTTATTTTATTGATTGGGTAAAGCATAAAACCTTTCAGAACGAATAGATTGCGTCGACCGCCCCCAAAAATTGTAAATGAAACTGAAGGAATAAAAAATTGCCTACTATAAAAGACCGCTCCCATTAATTATTCGCGCGGGCCAAACCGCTAGTTTGGATTACGATGTACATTACGCTTTCCGGCATGTGTAAGAGCTCGCTTAAAGGAGACCGTACTAAGAAAAAATTATTACAAATATACGCTATAAAAAATTAATTAGAACACATATCGAGTGGTTTCATGAAAACGGAATTATACTTAACCATAAAATGAATTTAAACTATTTGTCTGACCATTCGCTATTTGAAATTTGCGCTAGTGTATTTGGGATATGTATATGTGTTAAGCGCTACTGACGCACCAGAGCGTCATACACATTCTCCACGTGACCTTTCATAATATGTATTTCCTATGGCATGTAGGACGCAACGTGCCGACCGTATCGCATACACTTTATACAATAGCGCGAATTTAAAATATCGCATGGTCAGACCAGAATGGGTTTAATTCATTGTTATGGTAATATAATTCCGTTTTTTCGATGAAACCAATCGATATTGGTCAATAATTATTGATAGAGTATTTGTATAATATTATTCGTTGTGAGGTGGTCCCTTAAGACCTATCAGTGATTTGCTAAGTCGGAAAATCCGAAAAAATCATCAAAAATCAGATTTTTGCATGTATTTAACACTACATGTATCCTAACATACCCTGGCAAATAATAAGGACCAGGAGCACTAATCAGGACAAATCTGGAAATTTTAAGTCATAACTGTCCCCGTTCGGACACTTATACACACGTAATTGAATGGGGAATCGTATCTTGGAACAAACTGCCGTTTCTTCCTTTGTCTGTCATTCTCAGTGAAAGGTAACTTATGAGAACTTTTTTTTTCGACAGACTTATCCTTCACTTTGAAGCTATTCCTGCAATTCAAATAGTTTTTTATAATACTGATAGTGTCTTTAAGAGCTCGCTTATTAGCTGCCGGAATTTCTTGTTCCTCGCCGCTATCGGTTTCATTATAGATACTACTGATTTGGAAACATCATGCTGTAGCATGTATATTTTTCAAAAATCATTTTGGATCTAGAAAGAAGTAGGCGTACCTCGAAACGCTTATTATCTCCAAACACCATTCATCACCCTCGGCAGCAGAATGATTAAGCTCGACCCAAAATGCAACATTCGAATCATCAAATTCGTCAGAAAAGTACCAACATACTTAGCGCAGCGGCCGAGCCTTGAAAAGCTCTAGTTTCGAGTTACCGCCCGCTCGAACTGAGGACACCGGAATTGCACGCGGCCCTTTGCTCTACCGCAAGAACCCGTTCGTGGCACTTACAAAGGAATAGGGACACTACGGAAAAGGGACATAATTAGGCGATTAATTTGCGGCGTATGTCAAGGTTTGTCAATATTAGATGATTTTCGAGTATGATGGGTAAGTTTTCTGAAATAATTTCAAATGTTTTAAAAGTCTTTAAATGCCATATTTCAGGTTTTCAGCTCACAGACACAATAATTACTGCAGTAAGTGCTTTACTATACTATTAGTCACAGATCTATTGTATTTTTTCCGCTTTACGAACCCCCCCCCCCCGATCAATTGACTTGGTAAGCTCCCTAACAGTGATGGACTGGCGTACCCGGTGAGGGGGGGGGAGAAGTAGCATCTCGTATCTCTTTTTTACAGGTGTAAGAGATTTGGGGGCTTGCACGTTCTATTTAAAATATTACTTAAGATATTTGGATCTATTCCGTGGGGGGGTCTTGAATTTTGGTCGGGGACCAATGCTCGGTCCAAAACGAGCGACTAGGGGGTATCAATTCAGTTGTGATTGTGAGCTGGTTCATGATAAAAATATTAGGAAAATGTAACCTAAACCTATCAGCAAAATAAACCCAATGTGTAATTTTTTTTTGGCAGTATAGCAACAAGTGACTTTTTTTGTATATTGGCTAACACGAATATAATTAGTCAAAACAGTGTCTTAATTGAGTAATTAAATATAAGTCATGCACATTGTTTTTTTAGAATCCACAAATAGTGCTAAAAGTGGTTTGAATTAAAAGAATGTGTTTTTTAAATATATTTTGGATTAAATTTCATAATTGCAAATATTTCTACAACTTCAAAATTAGGACTTTTTTTAATACAAAATTCGTCAAATGATTAATTAGCAAATTACCAATGTGTACTTACATTCGTCATTTTTGTGCTTGACAAAAGTATATTCTAGTCATTTGGTGATTCTTAAGTCGTCTTTAAATTAGTCCATTCACATTTGACAAATAAATGAGTCATTAATTTGTTTTTAAAGTGGTAAATTTAGAGGTGATGAAGATATTTTTTTAATCATGAAAACTAGCTTAAAATTTGAAGGTCTCTATCTTCCAGCATAGCAACATGTTTCCTCCACTATTGAAGTTACATCATGAATGATTCGCCTGACTAATTTTTTAATTAGTCAAATAAGACACTTTTTTGAATAATTAATATTCTCAGTGTATTTTAAAGAGGTATTTTGTGTCACGTAGGAGTACCTTAGAATACCCTACCATACAGTGACAGCGCGTAAGCTACACCTTTTTACAAACAAGGCAGCGGCGACACGCGAGTGCTATAGTTAGCTGCATGACATAGGCCTACATGGCGTTGAAAAAAGAGGTGTTTTATTTATTGCTAAGTTTTTCGACGGTTGGCGGTAAACCTAACTACTGCCGCAACTTCTACGTCTGACAGTTATATTCGGCCTTTTACATCGACAAATTGCAACACTGAATTTTAACAAACCGGATAGATTTTTTTATATTGCAACGTTTAAGCATGAATGAGTTTTTTTTACAACTTATGAAGTGTCGACCTTTGGTGGAGTTCCAATTGAACACATTGAGATTTTCCCCATTGTGATCGTTTTGAGTTGTTAGAGCCCTTTGAGTCATTTTGTATCAAAGGACTACCTGTTTAAGAATTGGGCAGCGGCGACAGCGCGAAATTCAACCTTTATGAAAAGTTGGCAGCGGCGACAGCGCGAAATTGGACCTTTTAAAAAAGTCGGATGCGGCGACAGCGCGAAGCTCCAGGTTTTGTAGGCAACAGCGGCGACAGCGGCAACAGCGCTAATGATTGTTGTTCTATCCCGTTGAGTCATTTTGTATCAAAGACTAAGGAAGGGGGTTTGGACCTCCCCCACTTCCTCCTGTTTAAAAATTGGGCAGCGGCGACAGCGCGAAGCTCCAGATTTTACAGGCAACAGCGGCGACAGCGGCAACAGCGTGAATTATTGTTGTTCTGGCCCATTGATTCATTTTATCAGAGGACTAAGGAAGGGGGTTTGGACCCCCTCACCTCTACCGGTTTAGAAATTGGGCAACGGCGACAGCGCGAAGTTCAACCTTTATGAAAAGTTGGCAGCGGCGACAGCGCGAAATTGGAACTTTTAAAAAAGTCGGATGCGGCGACAGCGCGAAGCTCCAGATTTTAAAGGCAACAGCGGCGACAGCGGCAACAGCGTGAATGATTGTTGTTCTGGTCCATTGATTCATGTTTATCAAAGGACTAAGGAAGGGGTTTGGACCCCCCACCACCTCCTGTTTAAAAATAGGGCAGCGCGAAGCTCCAGATTTTACAGGCAACAGCGGCGACATCGGCTACAGCGAGAATGATTGTTGTTGATTCATTTTTATCAGAGGACTAAGGAAGGGTTTTTCTCCCTACATCTACCTGTTTTTTTTTTTTTTTTTTTTTTTAAAATATTGCAACTGAATTAATTACACAGAATATGATTTTTTATATTGCAACGTTTTAGCATGAATGAGTATTTCTTTACAACTTATGAAGTGTCGACCTTTGGTGAGTTCCAATTGAACACATTGAAGATTTTCCCCATTGTGATCGTTTTGAGTTGTTAGAGCCCGTTGAGTCATTTTGTATCAAAGGACTAAGGAAGGGGTTTGGACTCCCACCTCTACCTGTTTAAGAATTGGGCAGCGGCGACAGCGCGAAATTCAACCCTTATGAAAAGTTGGCAGCGGCGACAGCGCGAAATTGGACCTTTTAAAAAAGTCGGATGCGGCGACAGCGCGAAGCTCCAGGTTTTGTAGGCAACAGCGGCGACAGCGGCAACAGCGCTAATGATTGTTGTTCTATCCCGTTGAGTCATTTTGTATCAAAAGACTAAGGAAGGGGTTTGGAACTCCCCCCACTTCCTCCTGTTTAAAAATTGGGCAGCGGCGACAGCGCGAAGCTCCAGATTTTACAGGCGACAGCGGCGACAGCGGCAACAGCGTGAATGATTGTTGTTCTGGCCCATTGATTCATTTTATCAGAGGACTAAGGAAGGGGTTTGGACCCCCTCACCTCTACCTGTTTAGAAATTGGGCAACGGCGACAGCGCGAAGTTCAACCTTTATGAAAAGTTGGCAGCGGCGACAGCGCGAAATTGGACCTTTTAAAAAAGTCGGATGCGGCGACAGCGCGAAGCTCCAGATTTTGTAGGCAACAGCGGCGACAGCGGCAACAGCGCTAATGATTTTTGTTCTAGCCCGTTGAGTCATTTTTTTATCAAAAGACTAAGGAAGGGGATTTGGACCCCCACCCCACTTCCTCCTGTTTAAAAATTGGGCAGCGGCGACAGCGCGAAGCTCCAGATTTTAAAGGCAACAGCGGCGACAGCGGCAACAGCGTGAATGATTGTTGTTCTGATCCATTGATTCATGTTTATCAAAGGACTAAGGAAGGGGTTTGGACCCCCCACCTCCTCCTGTTTAAAAATTGGGCAGCGCGAAGCTCCAGATTTTACAGGCAACAGCGGCGACATCGGCTACAGCGAGAATGATTGTTGTTGATTCATTTTTATCAGAGGACTAAGGAAGGGTTTTTCTCCCTACATCTACCTGTTTAAAAAGTCGGATGCGGCATCAGCGCGAAGCTTCACTTTTGCAGGCAACAGCGGCGACAGCGGCAACAGCGCGAATGTTAGTAGTTCTAAAACACTGGGTCATTTGATCAGAGGACTAAAAAGGGGTTGGACCCCTTCCTCCAACCTTTTGTTTAAAGTTGGGCAGCGCGAAGTTCCACCTTTATGAAAAGTTGACTGCGTCGACGGCGTGAAAGTTGGATGCGGTGACAGTGCGAAGCTTCAGATTTTACAGGCAACAGCGGCGACAGCGGCAACAGCGCGGATTTCTAGCCCACTGGTACAAGTTTAGGACTAGGACTAATTGGAAATATTATCCATTCGATTCAAAGGAATGGTAAAACACTTGTTCCAGTTTT
>JAMKCH010030635.1:0-17095 GCA_023653785.1 Ophioderma brevispina | reverse complement strand
TGCTAATGATTGTGGTCCTGATATCTGTCTGAATTTACTTACTTATAGCCACACCTCAAGGCCCGGTTACGCGATCTGCTGCGGAATAAACCTCTCATGCCCTCCATAGGTACGCGTTAGTGAAAAGGCCTTTTCTGTTGCAGTCCCTCACTATGGAACTCTCTCCACAGGCATGTTAGAGGTCACAATCCTCTGTTATGGTTCAAACAGCTCTTGAAATCACGTCTGTAATTAGTGAAAGGCCTCCTTGCGATTATTGTTGTGTGTGCTGATATTTTCATTCATTGCTACGTGTTTTGTTGACCTTGATCATTATTTGGATAATTCCGCTCATAAGAAATCAATGTATGTATGTTAAATTATTGGTGGCGTTCATAGGAATTAAAAAGAAAAGAGTTGAGTGTCTCCCAATTTTGGGGGGTAACAAGGTCAAACCCCATTGCATTGCAACCTGGGATGTTTGAACCTGCTGTGCCCCTACCAAATCGGAAACTAAGGCATTTAAGACAGTTAAAACTATGCCTTATTTTTTAATCCTATGAACCCACCAATAATTTGCACCATTTTGTATCCTAATCGGAGCAAGTTTAAAATTTGGACCCCTGTACACTGAAATTGACCCTTTTATTTTTGATGTTTTTAGCCCTATAACTCTGAAACTTTTAGTCTCCCATATCACAACTATACCTTTTCGAATCCTTATGGGTTAGACCAAACGCTTTGTCTGTTCAACATGATTAGGATCAATTTCAAACAATTGGACCACTGTACAGCTTTGTCCTGTCCCCCTCTCCTTATAGGGCAATTTCTTTCTTGATTTCCAGCACCTTTTGTTTATTCAATGTCACTAGATATCCTTGATCACTAAAAGCTTATTTCACAAATTTGAATGATCCAATCTTGCAGTTTTGTGTTCTGAGGCAATTGCTTGTTTTCACACCACCTTCCCATAGCCCCTGGTGCTGTTTTAATTCTGTCGTTTCAACAGAAATTACAAAATTGTGCAATTTTCTTACAGACACGACGGAATTGTCAACTAGATTGGGTACACATGATTACAATGCTAACGGTTCATAAGATATATAAATCGCAACTAGGTAAGTCATGTGGACGTAGTTGTGTGATCACGAAATCCACTTAGCTCATTTGCAGCATTTAAGAACACGTTTCAGGGGGTTCCTGTCAGGCTGTCAACATATTTAATCACTCAAAAACCGTTGTACTTGAGATGTGTGACAATTGTGCTAGCTCCCAGGTGCCCCCTGGTTACTTTTTTTGTATATTTGCAATAAGCAGGCTTTTGTTTTTTTTAACTTATTCAGCAAGACTATTGATTTCAAAGTATCACAAAACAACTCCTTTCAGCCAGCCATATCGGTCTCGCCCAACCACATCCAATGAATGCTTTCTTTAATTCGTCTTTTTAGATTGCAACAAGAAAAATTAGAGCAATAAATCAATCATAAAATTGCGTAATACAACATCATTAGGCCTGTATGAGTTTTACCAGTCTTGAAGTCGGTAAAAAAAATATTGCGTCCGGTCTGGGGCCTATGTGCCGTGGAATTAGAGAGCACTTTGATTTATGATGACCCATTAATTCCACAGAGGAAGAAAAAATCTGATTGACATTAAGACACTCATTGTTGATGTCCAAGAAACCATAATTCTGTTGTTCTTATCTATGAAATCTTTGAGTTCTATAATACAATTCTCTACAGGTTCTTTTATTATACCACACGTTTCTTACCATTTTTCTACCAAGTTCAGCTGCTAGGACCTGATGACTATACACTTTAAAAGCCTATGCACAAGTGCAAGCAGGATGGTCGGTTCTAAATATTTCAAT
Organism: Ophioderma brevispina; assembly: GCA_023653785.1. Taxonomy (NCBI): domain Eukaryota; kingdom Metazoa; phylum Echinodermata; class Ophiuroidea; order Amphilepidida; family Ophiodermatidae; genus Ophioderma; species Ophioderma brevispina. The sequence goes on along the minus strand of JAMKCH010030635.1, from coordinate 15,246 downwards.
TGAAGTTCAACTTTTGAGACTCAAAGCGTGTTAAAGAATGTTTTAATTACTATTAAATCCCCCCGCAATTCACTGCCATTTTTCTCCTGTGATAAAAGCTTGTAAGTTACCTTCATATTCTAACAGAGAACAAAATCAGCTTCAATGTCATGATTCTTTGCTATATTAGGGTGATGTGTTAGGGTCAATGGTGCTAAAACGTGAAAAATAAGCCTATTTTGGAGAAAAAAAACATGATTTTTGTTTGCCCGTAGGTTAGTTTTAAAATAAATTTTGCACTCTTAGAAAAGGTTCGCTTATAACCCTTTGTCCCTAGTGTAGAACCGATCCCCACGGCTTTTGAATCGCCGATCTCCGATCATGTTTAGGTTTGATTGCCGATTCCGAGTCTCTGGCAATATCAGTAACCCTGAGATTTGCACAGTGGTATTCTGTACACTGTAAAAATTTGCTCTCTGAATTTGATGTCCTTTCCTTTATTACGAACGTGGAAAAAAACCTATATTTCCAGATTTGTTCTGAGCTCCTTGCTAACCCCTCCTATCGCATCATCTCTGCAGTCACCGCTACCAGCGTTAAACCCAGCCGGGCAGCCACATTTGATTAGGTGATTTCTGGGTTCGTGCAATGCATGATGGTTGAAATTTTGTGATTTTCTAGAAATATTCTAGAATATTCAACAAATTGGGATAAATTAACAACGAAACATCACATACCCCTTTATAACATTTACGATCAAAACTATGATATGTTACGTTGAAAAGTTTGTCTCAAAATTTTTCAACAAACTTGCAATAAATCTTTATAAAATTATTTATAATTTTGTAATTACTAAAGGAAGTAGATTAATTACTTCAAGAATTTTTATGGAAATTCCCGGTATTGTTGACATGTGAATTCATGTCACTTTAAAGGTGCATTTCGTGATTCTAAACCCTTCTGTTTTGTTTATGTTTCGCCAGATATCCTTGAGAACAACTTATCCCAAAATTTCATTTTGATTCTGATCTTGCACTTTGGGGTGAGCAAATGCTCATATCACAATCTCCCATAGACCACTGTACAGTATTTCTGTCCGTTTACGGCCAGAAATGACAAAATCATGAATGTTTCTTGCGAGGCCATTGAATTTGCACGTCAGATTGGCACAAATACTATACTTAGCACACTTTTCAGATGATATCCAAATCTCACTTTTTCAAGGTAAGTCGGGGGGATGAGCTTGTGGATCATGAAATTCGCCTTTAAAAACATTGCCGAAATACAAAATACATGTGACGCTTCATATTTGTAGTTACCAATAATATTGTGAATGTTTGTCTGATGACTCTGCATGGTTGAATGTTAGATTGAGTAAATTCAATCAAAAACATAGGCCTAAGGTCTTCATTGGTGAGAAATACGGTGAGTTAATTGAAGGTTTTTTGCAGTTTTTTTCGAGGCTTTGATAGTAGTAACGTTTGGGTTCGGTTCATGAGATCGGTCGGGAGGGAAGTTTTGCCGATTCCGATCCGATAAGCTTAACACTTCTTGGCCGAAGGGCAGCCATTTAAAAAAAATTGGGGATTTTTTGGGTGATTTTATAATAGCTGGCTTGCATGTTGTACAGGGATAGAATTTCTACAAATGGTTGATGTTTTTTGTTGAGTGCATAATTTTTTGCTCAATATATGATATTATCACATTAAGGACAAATTTGTATGGATTGAATAAAATGCCAAGTAAAACAAACAAAATGAGTAAATTGGTGTTGGAATTTCAATTTTAGTGTCAATTTTATAAGTTTCCATTTTTTTCCAATGAAATAAAAGCACTTATCACTAAACTGGGGATTTTTTTGTAATGGTGTGATATCTGTATATATTACTGTATGCAATTGTAAGAAGTCATGATGTATTGACTTGAGTTTGATTTTTTTTGACTCTGTAATACGGTATGACTATTTCAACACATCTGATTAAAAAAATAAAGGCTTAGTAAAAGAAAACCTACCTCTTTCGCAACACTTGTTGTTGACTATCCTATTAACTAGGACATCGAATCCATTTATCATTACCACTGTCATTATCGAGCAGCTGATTCTCATGTCCTAGTTCGTTGTATAGAAGTGACATACGGATTTGAATGCAACTCAACTTTGCAAGGTACAGAGACCAAAATACCGCCAATATGCATGAACATGCATTCATTGTGAATTCTTGTGCAATGCTTACCTTTCTGTTCATACCATCTGTTCTGCCATTTGATATCACAAGTGTTAATTCGAGAAGAAATAGGACAGAGCGATCGTTCTAAAAGCAGCAATGAAGTCCAATTTAGAAACCGGAAGCATTAAATCACGAGGTTAAAGGTCGTACCAACGGTAAAAAATGCACACCACGATGAGCAAAATCCGTCCCAACACATGTTGGCAGACGATTGCCTGCCAAGACCATACAAAAACAAGTACAATAATCCATTAAATTTCAGGATGGAGTGGAAAAAAAAAAATTGGCATATCCCAAAAGTGGGAGGAGAGGGCTATAAGATTCGGAAATTTTTTTTTTAATCGGCCTAACAATTTGGAAAATAACCCGGCTTTGTATAAAAACAATGACGACGGTTAACCTAAATTGAGATTTCTTGCCTTCCGTCGTCTGACTCGTCACGTGGAACTACGGCCACAGTCGATCGCATAGTAGCAATGAGTGCACACAACGAATCGAGTGATACTAGAACTTCTCTTCCGAAGCAATTTACAAAACAAGCACCCAAAAAAAAAAAAAAAAGCCTGGCAAGAACAGAAAGAAACCCCTTCGTAAAATGGCATCTAGTCAATTTATGTTAAAAGGAAGGAGCGCCCCGGAACACAATTTTGGCTCTTAGATATCTACGCAGAGGGTGTGGCGTAGCTCTTGTCAAGAAATATAGAATCACCGGCCCAAAAAACAACGAATGGTAGTTCGCCAGTGGGTGCCATACTGATCACGTGAGTCCTGCGATTATTAGTCAACGCTTACGGTGTGTGAAGGTAATAATGAGCAGACCTCCACAAAAACTGTATATTTTCCCGAAATAGGTAAGTGAAAAATTACATCAACAATCTCATATGCATCATGAGATACAAAATGCTTCCATGGAAGTACTTGCGGGTGAGTAAAGTAAAGTTAAAGATAAGTATCCTCGCAAAGTTGAACCTCGCTGAGTTCAGGAAAAATGGCTAAGTCAGTTAATGGAAAACGTGGTAACGCAGTATGCTAGTACTGAGTTACAGGTTACTGTCTGTTGTAACTAGGGTTGACCTGGACAGTAGTACTGTTCTGACTGTAGACTGTCTGATAGCCAGCTGGCATGGCACAGTGTCTGACGCTGGTACTGGTGGAAATGCTGTTGTTTAGTATTGTAATAGCAATGAAGCAAACCGACATTGAGTGGTGATTGCCAAAAATCAAGCCACTATCAGTTGCAACGCGGGGCCAATACAATTAAAAATTAACTGGAAACCTCATTTGTTGCTTCCCAAAACGTATCCGCTTCGCAAGCATTCAGCCACGTCCAGCGTCAGTTGCACATGACCGTTACACGATCAATGACTCGCGAGCTGAGCGAGAGTCGGTGACCGGCGAATATTCACGACGATGCTAGTCTGGCGCCTACGGGGGGCATTCTATCATATCCATATCGATTTTTGGTTCCAAATGCGAAAAGTCACTGCCTCTAAAATCTCCTTCGGTCACTATGAATGGTCTTGAAAAAGACGGTGTACTTCCTCATTTTCATCGCTTCGCAACAAAACGCCATGTATCTACACGCGCGATTCAGCAGTCGATGTCTTTCTATGTTTAGCATTTTTCGCAAACAGGCGCAATCACTTGTTTGGACTTGCTACAATGCCATCTGTGCCACTGATTTTCCAAGGAAACTTAGCATATCATGAGGTTATTTAGGGGGTTGGGGACCTCGAAAAATCCTTAAAGTCTGACTCAGAGATTTCGCAACTATATTTTTTTGTTTAATAATGAAAAATAGTCAACTAGAAAATAAAGATAATCACCTAAACTACACAATCCGAATTGAGATGAATCGGACCTTTCGTTTTATTGCAGTAAAACATTTCTGTGTAGTATGACGTCCCATAGGATAGGTGTATTACAAAAATCCGGATAAGGGAATTTTATAACAAAGTGTGATGTTTCTATATGAAGGAATTCGGATTTAAGCTTAGCAATTCACACAGTGAGTAGTTATATGGAAAGCATTTTATTGTACATGCCAAAAAACACGATTTTTTTTTTGGAAATTGAGGGCGCCCTCCTCAGGAATCTATGAGTCGGCCTCCTTTTAACATATAGAAAAAATAAAACCACAGGACAGTATCCTTCCAAAGACCGGAGCACACGGCCTTTTATATTGGGTTGTAAAAACGACCTTTGACGAGGCGATGCTGGTTTTCCGTACGTATTTTCCGATTGGTGTTGGACGTAAATGGCAGCGCATATCATTAATGACGTCACACTTTTTTGATCGAGAAGTCGATCACTTGTGCACAGTACTGTTAAAATCGGCCACGGTTCGAACCTTCCGATTGACCCGGTTCACACTATTGTCCCGATGTATAACCCTAATGTTTCTATAAATAACTATTAATATTTGAAATCGCCTATTTTTTTCTTTTTGTGTATTCGTGTGAGTTTACAGAGTTAGGAAAAGTAAAACATTGCAGTGTTAACTCATTTAGTTCTAAAATAACATTTTAGTTTCTAAAAAAAGTACAATTACGGTCTCGGACCACTTTGTGTCGCCTGCCTGCCGTCCGCGGTTCGTGAAATGATAGGCCTAATGTGCCCTTTGACCTTGATATGTTACCTTGGACCTCATAACAAATGAGGGTTTTAATGTAAACTCCATAAAAACCAAGTTTGGTTCCATTTGAACTCATCCACTTTCCAATAGGTCCATTTTCATTTTCAACCTATCTTACACTTGACCTCACATGACCTCTAACCTTGGTATGTGAACTTTAACCTTAAATCAACATATGAGGGTCCCATGTTGCACTTATGACTCAAGTTTGGTTCCAATTTAAACTTCAAACTTTTCATATGAAGAGGTCAATTTTACATTTTCACACCCTATTTTACAACTAATGACCTCACATGACATTTGACCCTTGGCATTGTGACCTTTGAGCTTTGGCATGTGACCTGTGACCAAGTTTGGTTTAAAAAAAATCCATCAAAGTTGAGGAGTAATTTACATTTAAAAAATGTACCCTTTTTCCACAACAACAAGACAACAACAACAGACAATCACCAAGAGACATCAACAACAAAGACATTAACAACAGTGGACAAAGTGGATCCCTATGTCTGCCTTAGGGAAGGGATCTATATTAAGAGCTCTTTAAGTTTAGGGTTCCAGAACGAGCTATTTTCTTGTATAGAACCTCTTTGGGTTCTACAAAACCAACCCCGTGAGATTATTTGGGGTGATTGATAACAAAAAATTCTTTAGGCCCAAGAGGCAAGAAGCCAAAATTGCACCAGCGCGCGACTCCAACCACTCAAACTTGTCATTTATTTCTGGATTTTCTTGATGAGACTCAGTGTGCGCATTAACTAGGGAGCAGACGTGTTTTTCCGGGCCACCTCTGCTGGTCCACACAGAAAGTTGTTCTACCAAAATGTTCCTTGACGTCAGAGAAGAATACAATCTGGGTGGGCCATTTTGCAGACCTGGATGTAAAGTGACCTTTGACCCCTAGAAAGGTCCACACCTCTTTACCATCTATTTTCAGAAAAATATGACACAATGTCTAAAACCTACTGAAAATTGTGTAAGAAACACCTCTTTATGAACTTATACAATTGACACTTTACATTTCATTCATGGGTAAAATAAATTCAAAATAATTGCACTCATACCATTTGAAGATCAAGTTAAGCCTAAAACCAACCACCCACCCATTATCCATAGTACCCACCCCCCAATTTGCATCCACCCCAACATTTGAATTACTAGGTAAACATGTTTTGGACCTTGCCTGATTTTGACAATTTTTACAAAAAAGTATTTTTGCATGGGATTTTTTTTAAAAAAAAAGGTTAATAATTGACATTAAAAGTGTCTCAATGTATTGATACTGGATGTTAGTATTAAAAAAGTAAATCACAGCACCTTTCTGTGACCTACGGATTTTGACCTATGAACCCCTTGACATCACAGCCAGCATTAAAATGGACGATTTTGCGTGATTTTTGTCAATTTTTGAATAAAAATGACCATTTTTCATCATTTAAATCAAATTTCTTCTATGAAAACATTTTTAATTACTAACTCATAATTTTGTTTAACAACAGCACTTTTATTTTTGTGTCGTTATAGATTCATCAGTTGGTCATTTACCCCCCAGGCAACCAAATTTAAAAAAACCTTATTTTAAGCCAATTTTCAGTCACTGAGGCTACAAATGGGTGTAAATTGCCGTTCCATGGTAACTGCTCCACTTGAGAATTCTACAACCTGCATTAAATTTCTTTTATATTCCAACAACATCAGTTGTAAAGAAATGTTTATAATGCAAAAATGATCAAAAATTTGAAAAAGTTCAATTTTTGGGCCAAAACATGGAGAAAATGACCAAAGTGTGTCCTTTTCCTTCCCGTCCAGCCAGCAAGTTTCTAGACATCGTAAGTCAAAAACCATAGGTCACAGAGACGTTTTTGTTGATTGACTTTTTAGTTCAAAACATTCATCGAATACACTGGTATAACATTTCCGTGTTGATTAAAAATTTTCCTAGAAATATCCCCGTGTAAAAATTACTTCTGGGGGTGGAAATTGCCCAAATCAGTAATGGACAATATTTTGACATTGTCAGTCAAATTGTGGTGTGGACCGAAAATGGGGTGTGGGTTTCTGTTGGTGAGGGTACGGGTTGCTACTTCTTTTTAAATCCGTGGACATATTGCGAGATTAATTCCTAGGGGTCCTTTGGAACAATGAATTACACAATGTTTGTTGTATAATTCAAATAGGAGGTGTTTCTTTAGTGTTTTTGAAGAAAAGAATTTTGCCTTAAATTTCACATTTGATGAAAAGGAAAGGTTTTGACCTTTGTCCCCTTTCTGTGGGTCCAAGGTCACTTTAACATCCACATTTGCAAGATGGCCCCCATATTTTATTCCACAGACCTTTCAGGAACATTTTTGTATAATTAATTGGTTGTGACCAATCAGAGGTGGTCCCCCAAAAACCCTTAAAAATCATGCCTTGCTCCCTGGTACTTAGCTATTTTTGTCCAATCATTCTAAGTACTAATGTACAAGGGACCTTTTAACAACACTTGTTTAAAGGGGTTTCTGCCATGTGTTATGGTAAGCTGCACTTAAGCTAAATTGGATGAATAAAATTTACGACCCTAAAGGAGGCGAAATCACCCGAAATTTACCCTACCCAGATAATCTAATACTATTGTGACCAAATGGCCAGGTAGTGAGGCACACTGCATTAAAATTCATTTTGAGAATGATCACAAATGTTAAAGAGTTCATAATAGTCAAAAACTGAATTGTGTTTTAAAATTAACTTTGACACAAACTCATAATCAATGACTCAAACTAATAAATAAAGTGGGCGGAAACTAGTTTAAAAAATTTCCAATGTTCTTTGTTTATTCACTAGACCTGTAATAGCAAATAAAAACTTTTGCCTGTCCCCTATTTGGTAAATGTATTTTCAATGTGATCATAGCTATAGTCCGTGTCTCTACCTCTGTGCAGTATTGTCATAACATTTACGAACGCCCGCGTCAAGAAATGCTTGTCTTTTGTTCGCATGCGTAAAAGCGCTGTGGCTTCAAGTCAGCGCGAGCGCTGGCGACCAACAAATCTCTATCTCCGCACTGGAACTCTGACACTGCACAAGATAGAGAGAACGGACTAAATAAGATTGATATCCATATCTTTATTTTGGAATCTTTAAGAATAAGTTTTGGGTGTAAAATGTTTTTATAAATAATTGTAATTTTTTTTCACAAAGTTGAACATCTCATTGGATATTGCCCCTCAAAGAGCCTCATTAGCTCAATGTTGTGTCACTTTAATAGATTTGGGCACAACATTAGATTCTTAAAATTAAAGGTCCCATGGCCGATTGCTAATACCCTCGTCCACATAACCCTGATTTTAACGAAGTGGTTAAAATTTTTCTCATTTACCCTGTGGAAATTCTTAGGTCTCAAGGATGTTTTCGTTTTGGATGTTAAGAGCGAAATGTGGCCCCTTTTGGTCGACCATTATTAACTTTACACAGAACTCTATAGGGATTACAAAATCACGTTTTTAGCTCTCACGTTAAAACAGGTTGAAATAACGTTACGAACTTTACAGATGGGGTTTTCGGGTGCAGGCCATTCTATCAAGAATGAAAAATTTATAGATTATAGATTTTATATCGGTTCATCCTCCTCCTTTAATACCTAACCATTTCACTATCCATCAAGGGTGGAAATCTTGCAGGATTTCTGGCAATGTTTTGAGTTTTTGAATATCCATGCATTGTCTGTATTTGCCGTCTCTTTCATATGTATTCTTTTATCACTATCATATCAATCTGCTTCATATTGTTCTTCTTCTGGTTCCAAGACTGTAAAAAAGATAAATCTTTAATATTGGAATGTGTGTATATCTTGACCAATGATGCCTAAATTTTCTGTTCTTCAACAAATTTTCTATATGCGTCATCTGAACAAAGTTTGTTTGGACTTTCAACCACTTTCTATTTAAGAACAAAGGTAATTGTTTTTTTGACCTGTGCATGTATCTGTCGTCTCGTATCAGACGGTTTGTAGCCATTAATTTTCAATGACAATGAGTCAGCAGGGCACGTTGCGCTATGCCAAAAAACAACAATGGACTTTTGTATTTGTTTAAAGGCCGACTCAGAGATTTCCTGAGGAGGGCGCCCTCAATTTCCAAAAAAAAAAATCGTGTTTTTTTGCATGTACATAATGCTTGTCCATATACTAATCACTGTGTGAAATTGCTAATTCTTAAATTAAATCGTTCTTTCATATCATCTAGAAAATCCAAACTTTGTTTAAAATTTCCTGATCCGGAATTTGTTGTTAACACAGTATCCATGGGACGTAATACACACATAAATGTTTACTGCAATCCAAACGGAAAAATCCGATCCTCTCAATTTCGGAATTGTGCATTTTAGGTTACCTATCTTTAGTTCTAGTTGACTATTTTTCATTATTACACAAACAAAATAAGACTTTCGAAATCTCTGATCAGCCTTTAACATTGAAGATTGGCTTGAAATATTAGGTACTATGTGTACCATAATTTTGAAACTTGTTGAAAACAATTCCTCCCAATGGTGTTTGAATTAAAATAATGATCTTTACCTTCGAGCCTTATTAACCAAAAAAACACACTTTTCTTTTCTTCCCTGGCCTTTAGAACTCCTCTTGCTGTTGTTGATCTTTATTATGAATTTCTCCACAATGAGCACACCCTATCCCCCAGGGTTCCACATGCAGCAGTTTGGTACTAGCCTTTAAATATAAGCTTTCCTGTTTTCAGATAAAAATCACACATTCATATAAGCATTATTCTTATGCTGTGTAAAGAAATGTAAAATTCTGTTGGATGGGGAGAATCTAACCTCTGATTTTATCTGGTTATGTGAGACTGTTGAGGTCCATTGATGGTTTGTTTATTGGTAAAATGACCAAATATTATATATGATATATACAACTAGAATTTTGTTGGAGCATTTATTATTAGCAGGATTTGAATATCCTTATGACTGAAAAAATATGTGTACAAACAAGGCAAATGATGTAAATTTAGTCCATTAGTGGATAAACAATCGATCCCAGGGCCAACTCCTATATAGAAGTTGTAACTACTACTACTTGACGCGACATGTGTCTTAAGCGGACACGAGGCGTTGTGACCAAAGTTCAGATACTCACAGATGCGGGGAAGATGTTTTTTTATCCTCACGCCTGAGCTGGCAGGCTCCAGGTCCGATCATTATTACCGCTGTCACTATAGGAAATCATCAGAATCATTTCGCTTCAACTAGTGCGGCAACCGTAAGCGCAGCTCTATCAGTCCCTTATATTGTAACATTCCCATAACATCTCCCCAATTGTCGCCTGGTCGACGAGGCAATCGAGACCTAATTATCTTGCCCAATGACACACACAGCACCGGATGGATAAGGGACACTATGGGGTTAACCCCACTCTTTTGAACCTAGCTGTGACAACATGTAATGGATGTGACTTTTTCCCATACATGGGACCGACGCTTAACGGTTCCCCCTCCGAAGGACGGGCTCTCACATGGTTTTATTTGTCCTTGTCCAACACAACCAGGGTAGAGTGAAGGTGATGAGAATAATAGGGTTGAGAGCAGCCACAACCTCTATTGTACACTCTACACTGACACATTGCTGGCAGTACTGTTCTATGCCATCCCAGTAGCATATGATTCCATTTCCTCTCAACATGCTACAATCAAGCCATGGTAACATATTGGCCAGACCTAGAAGTTGTAAGCATGTGTGTTAAAACCACTTCAACAAAGAACCCCTAAGAAGACCTAGACCCACTTGTGTAACACATCAATGTGAACTCGCTCTCGATCTTGATGTACAATAAACCGAATGGAACTGTACCTGAAAACCTCGTCAATATCACTACAATTGAAGCATTAACAGAAGAAAAAACAACCAAGTATCTAGCAAACAAACCCTCCAGCATCTAACTAACGTTAGCGCAACTCACGAACCTACTGCTGTTTGACCTGCGAGGAGGCAGCTGACAGAGTAATATGTCAAAGTCAAGTGATGTTCGTTTGGTATGAGTTGCTTATAATCTCAGCCTCGTTCGCCCAACATGGAAAATCGCAGGTGTCTCTCTGGAAGTAATCTCATATAGCTCACGCCCTTCCGAGGAGCGCGAGCAATGAGGAAAACCTCACTGTCTTAGAAAAGTGACTTCTTACAGGAGTGTGATTTGTTTAATCATACCTATAACCTAGGCCCTTAACCAGGACAAAGCTTCCCAAATAGATTAAAATCCAACCCTTTGCATGGATTGTAAGGAATTGCTACATGTACGCATCAAGGATGCATGATCAATTTGAACTTAGAGAAATAAAAATCATCACAAATTTAAATCCAGGTCCTGTTAGGTGATTAGCAACAGAGTGGGGCAAACGGAGTGATGTTTTGAAGGTGTTCACGGAAGTTACGGGTTTGGGGAGAGGAATCTGGAAGGAAGATTGTTGTTGGCGTTTTGTGATGAAAAAGAGCTATGTGTCGCGAATACTGGTTCAGGAGAGAGAACAAAAGAAAGTAACATTTAGCTCAGGGGGAGGAAATGGAAAGAGACAGGAGATGATTTTTTTTATTTTTTTTATTTTTTTTATTTTTGAAGTTGATTCCAGGAGAATTGCAACAAAGGTTAGTGGTTTGAGATGTGGGATAAGAGAAAGGGAAAAAGGTGGGGAGGAAGGTAGTGCAGGAGAGGAAAGTATGGAAGCTGCAAAGATGAAAGAAGAAGAAGAGAAAGAGAAAGAATTTTGAGGTGAGAGTTGGGGAGTTTGTGGTACTGATGTGTCGGATTTGTGGGGGTGCTTAAAGAAGGGGGGTGTTAATCAGGCATGTGCTGAAGGGTATGGGAAAAAGAAGGTAGGAGAGTAGGAGAGATGCGGCCCAGCGTGGGGAATGACAATAGACCTAGAAACGAAAGAGAGCGGCACCGAAACCAGGATATGGAGAGCACCAAAACGGTTACGGAGTAGCATAAAGCGAGGTATAGAGGTTGAAGAAGCGAGCAAAGAAAGTGGTGGCGAGGGTGGCGAGGGCTATGAAGGAGGAGGATAAAAAGGGCTTGAGGGAGCTGAGAGACAATCCAAACAAGTGTGTATAAGAATTGTGAAGGCACTATATGAAAAGGATGGAGAGATGTCGAAGGGGAAATTATGAGGGGAGGGAAGTGATGGAAGGTGGAATGTCAGTGAGAGAGATAGAGTAGAGTCTGCGAGGAAAGAGCATATGGAGAAAATAATGAATGAGGAGAATGATGGGACCAGATGGTGGAGCGGATGTTGTGGAATGGCCCGTGAGGGGATCAGCCGGGGGGGAAGTGGTAAAGGCAATTAACAGAATGAAAAAAAAGGAAGGCGGCCTGGGACCCTCGGGAGGGACGAGAGTTGAGCGTGAGATGATTATTGCGCGTGAAACAGCTTAGGATTGGTGGGATGCTGGAGTTGGCTGTCAGAGATGTTAGATTGGAGAGGGACGCAGAGAGGCGTAGCATAGGATGGTGTAGTTCCACTTTTAAAGGGAAAGGGGAGCAATGAGTTGTGGTGCATATAGGGGTGTGATTGTTGGAGCCGGCAATGATGAAAAAATTGTGGAGAGGTTTTAGAGACTAGGAATTCGGAGAAAGTTAGAATGGATGAGATGCAATTTGGGTTTATGCCAGGGAAGTGAACGATCGAGCAGTGTTATTTTGAGGAGGTTGCTAAAGGAAGAAAGTTGTATGTGTTTAGACTGGAGAGATTTGATAGAGTACGAGGAAAGAAAAAGGGATGGAGTGGGAAATGAGGAAGAGATGGATACCGAAAGTAAGGTTAGAGCAGTGATGAGTTTGTTGAAGGAGCAAAGACAAGAGTTAGAGTGGATTGATTTGTCTTAGGAATTTGAGGTGAGGTTGGCGTGCATCAAGGTTCGGTACTTTCGACATTGGTTTTTTGTCAATTGTTATTGACATAGTTACGGAGTGCAAAAGATGGTTTGATGGTTTTTGAGATGTGTGTATGCTGATGACTTGGTTTTAAGAGCGAGACAAACAGACAATTTGCTAAGGCTAAGCAATTCAGTGTGGTGTGAGAAATAGCGGTAAAACTGGATCCACTGGAGATGCAGAAAGATGCAGAGAGTGACCCCGTTTGCAAGAGATTTTGTGGGTGGGAGATGCGAGAAGTGCTTGAGGGATGTGGAACATGAGAAAAGTTGTGTGTGAGTGGAAATTGGTTAAGGAGTTCACATCCCTGGGGACAGGTTAGTGGGGGCATATTCCACAGCGAGGTGGCGGTGGACAGCTGATGAGGTATGGGGGGTGTAAGTTTATGGAATGTGGGGAGTTTTTGCAAGGGAAAGATATCGTTTGAAGATGAAAGGTATGGTATATAAGAGCTGTGTGAGATCATTGATGCTGTATCATGTATGGGAGTGAGATAGTATGTGTCTAAGCAAAAATGAGAAATGGGGATCTGATAAAGAGAGCAATGATGAGAGCGCTGTGTGGTGTGAATTGATGATATGATGAAGTAACTGAGGACTTGATGCAGATTATATGTTGGGTTTGAAAGAGGCGATGGGCTGTTTGGCGAAGGCGAATATTGTACGTTTGGTATGGCACGTGCTGAGGAAAGGATGACAGTCCATGTTTTAAGATACATGTAGGAGATTTCAGAAAAAAAGCGCCCCCAATTTTTTCGAACCCCTGTTTTTTACATATTTGGAATGCTACCAATATATTAGATCACACCTGAAGTGAATAAGCCGAATACGCCGTCTTTATGCAATAAGGTGATTTTAGTAGTTTCTGTCGTGCCCGACAGAAAGTCAAAGCATGGGTTCTCTGGGGAACAATTACGATAGCAGGCAGTTCAAAACAAGGTTTGCGTTTTTCTTTTGCACCTGTTTTGTCCCATAAACCTTCGGAGGTTCCTGGTAGGTGGCTACAACCGATCCATAAATTTGAGAGGAATTCATATCCTAAAAAAAATCTCCTCCTGTCACTTTAAGGGCTTTTGAGTTTGGAGGTGGGAGGTTTGAGAGAGGAAGTCCGGAGAAGATTTTCATATTTTATTTTGTCCTTCACCAAGCATGAGACAAAATAAACAGATGAAAACCTTAATATACAGAAAACATGTACAAAGAGGACTATTTGGTTGTATACAGAAGATAAGTAATCCAAACTATTAAATGAGACCTTACTTTGCAAAAGTTATAACAGATAGAGGTGACAATATCACGAATAAACAATCCAAAGCAGTATTTTGGAATGCATACAGGTTAAGGGACGAGGACACGGCTAAACGCGAGGCGTGAGGGTCCAGTGCCCTCTGCCAAAAGGGAAAAAGGGAATTGAAAAGGTTACTTAAATACGAAAATAATACCGGGGGGGCAGACCGACATGTAAACATACAGTACAAACTATGGACAACATGATGTCCTGGCTTAATAACGTTTATAAATGAAATGATAAGTTAGGTGGAGATACAAAATAAATGTGAATTTATCACGAGTATATGAATATGAAAATACAGAGGAGAGGGGAAGGATAAGAAAATCATCAGTTAAAGGCATTCACTCGATACCGCTTGACAAGAGACTTTTTAAACTTGTTTTTTAAATGATGATAATGAGGGAGAAATCTGGAGTTCAGAGAGCAGTTGCATCCATAGCTTAGGGCCTTGGGATTTGGAGGTATTTACTGGCAAGAACAGTGTTGGTGGGTGTAATGAAGAGGTCATTAGCATCCTGGTATCATAATTGGGGAAGGATTCAACGTTAAGAGTCTTCCGAAATAAGATCCATGGAAGAATATGGTGTCTATACTGGACATGAAAGAGGCAAGTTGAAGTTGAATATTTCGCGCACTTTAAGAGCCAGAACAGAGATGAAAAGGGATCATGTGTGCGAGCCAGATAGAAATTCGTAAGTCTGATGGCGCGCTTCAAGAAACGGAAGAAGAAAGACAGATTCAGAGTGAGTTTGTTAGTCAGCCCAGATCATCGCACCATAATGACAGATATGGAAGAATGAGATAATGTGGTAAAGGTCTAGTTGAATGCTGGGGAAGATAAGGACATACCTTACGAATCACACCATGTAATTTTGGAAACTATTTTGGATCATGCTGTGTTTGGGAATTCCAGAAATTATTAGAGTCAATTATAGGCCAAATTTGGTTGAATCCACCTGGTAGGATTGAAGTATCATCAATTGGTATATTAAAGGTTCGTGTTCCGACCATCTTTGGTACCCCCCTGGATTTACCCGTAGTAGTATCGATTTGATATCAAGATGAAAGTCCGTATTTTTCTCACTGTCGTCCTGAAATTTGAGCACTCAAATCCCTTTCATTCCCTAAGATCTAACAAAAAACCGCCGTTTTAGTGGTCAACCACCAATATTAGCACAGTATTGAATATGGCTGTTTGCAAC
>JAMKCH010030634.1:0-16510 GCA_023653785.1 Ophioderma brevispina | reverse complement strand
TCATGGAATTTATTCCTGGTGATGCAAAATATTGTCTCTACCAGATACCAGAGGGTGTTTTGAATCAATCCCATGATGCATAGCAATGTGCCTATACCATACTGTACTAAACACTTGTGCAGTACTTAGGGGTAAAAAGTGTTCAAAAGTTTAAGAACCACAAGACCTTTCATAATCATGCAAAAAAATCCTTAAGTACTATCGCTTAGTGGGCTAAAATGAGCGTTAAAGTCAGGGGTTTAATGTGTTAAGAATAGGGTTTTTATGTGATCACATGACCCTATTGAGGTGAAATTTCCCAAAACTGGTGCATTGGAGGATTGACTCAAAACACCCTCTGACTAGATACTAAGCCTAAATGTGTCAAGAATGTACATACGGTACATGAATGTTATTACACTTTATTCATCACTTAAAGGTCCATGGCCCGATCGCTAATAGCCTCGTCCCCAGAAGCCCCAGATTTTACCGGAAGTGGTCAACATTTTGGTATCAGAAGAAAGCTACTATTTTTCTCATTTACCCTGTGAGATCTTAGAGCCAAAGGATGATTGGTTTGGAGGTTATGAGCGAAAATGTGCCCCATTATGGTCGACCAATATTCATTTTACACAGTACTCTATGGGACTTACAAAATCATGTTTTTAGCTCTCGCATAAAAACGGATTGAAATATTGGCGCGAAACTTTACAGATGGGGTTTTGGAGTGAAGGCCAATCTATCAAGATGAAAACTTCATATTATTAAATCAGGCCATCCCCCTTTAATAGGCAAAAATTATTTGGCTTTTGTTTATCCACACGTGAAAGTAATTCCGTTTTACGCGTGCGCCTCTTGCCATACACTGCAATACATCACCCACTGCGTCTGCTGCGATACAGTTGCTTGCAGTTGCACCAGCACTATTCTAGATCAATTTGCGGTGTGAAGAGTCTTGCTTATTTGGTGATGAACAAAGTATAATACATTGGAACTTAATGAGGACAAGACAGGACTGGGATATTAGTGACAATATGGGTGTTTATACATTTTTAAGCATTCCCTGATTACACTGACCTCTTGTGCTGGTACTTGTGGCATCCTAGCTGCTGGTGTACCGGGTCTGGGGAAGAACTGATTTATGAAAACACTGGCAAATTTGTAGTCTTCTACCAATGCTAATGTTTCTTCATGATCCTGCAATACAAATTGATTATACACATGAAATATTATGTTGTGGTGCAGTGACAAGGAATGATAAGAATCAAGGGTGCACGCCCACGGTATCGATTGGAAAAGCAGTTTTGCACAATTTCATGTGTTTTTTTCCCAGTAAATATTTAAAACTAGAATTTTGCGGTTCTTGGCTTTCGCTCTCACTATATTCAAAGAATATAAGCTGTGGGCCGCTCCATAAAAAAATTAATATTTTAGTGACACAAACATACATACGCACAACGCATTGCAAAGTGGTCCTGCCAGCTATGCTGGTGGCCCCAGTGGCGTAACCAGCTTTTTTTCAGGGGGGAAGTGGGGGAGCACACATATTTTCAGGGGGGAAAGCATTGGGGCGGATCCAGGATTTTTCAATGGGCGCCAAATTTTCCGAGCGTACCCAAATTTTTTCACAGTCAGATATTTCCTGAGGAGGGCGCCCTCAATTTCCAAAAAAATCGTGTTTTTTGCATGTACATAATGCTTGTCCATATACTAATCACTATGTGAAATTGCTAAGCTTAAATCGAATTCCTTCATATAGAAAATCACAACTTTGTTTAAAATTCCGGAGCCAGAATTTTTGTTATACACGGTATCCTATGGGACGTAATACAACACACAAATGTTTACTGCATCAAAACGAAAAATCCGATTCATCTCAAATTTCGGAATTGTGCATTTTAGGTTACTATCTTTAGTTCTAGTTGACTATTTTTCATTATTACACAAAAAAAATATCTCGAAATCTCTGAGTCGGACTTTAATATAGCGTCCCCCGTGCGTAAAAAAGCCAATTTAAAAAATTTTATCCTATGCGCCCCTAAATCTGTCTCTGAGCATATATTAAATTTTTTTAGTATAGTATAGGCCTAATGTTGTTTTCAATGTAAATTGGCACATGTGCAGAAAATCACTAATTTTTCAGGGGGTCAAGATTCCCCGGGGGGGCAGCTTCCCCCCCTGGTTACGCCACTGGGCGGCCCACAATAAGATCTTCCACCTGAGATTTTTTAATGGTAGGGCAACACAACAAATGTCTACTTTAGGCTGAACCACAAGCAGGACTTCTGTTTCCCTTCCTTCTCTTTATTATAACATCTTATTAAAGAGACCAAATGTACACTTATTTACCTTGTGTGTTTCTGTAGGGAAGCCACATATGAAATCTGTCGCAATATTGACATTTGGCACTCTGAAAATAAGAATTTTGAACATTATCGGACTATGCTTTAACTTTAAATTCAATACTTTCTAATTTATGCTCAGATTATTTTCTTGATACACACTAACCCAAATTTATACACCAATTCAATGGCAGCTGTTACTGCAATGTGCATGTATTCATACTGCAGTGTCTCAACACTGAGTTGCTACATGCACATTCTACTTTAATTACTAGCATTGCAATCCATGCATTGAATGCTAAGATAAAATTGTCCCGCAGAGATTTTCGGTCATTCACCGCTGGAGGACCAAATTCTGTAAACACTTGGCAGACTTATATATATCCTAAAAATATTTCTAATTGGTGTACACACTATATTATCTCAATGAACACCTCTTCTTCTTTTCTCATTCCATCTTATTTCCCGTAAGTATAAAGCGTAAGTAACCCTATTCTTTACAGTCATTCAGAGGAGAAATGCATCTCAAAGTAGCACTGTAAAATCGTAAGCCTCAACTTACATCTCATCATTGAACTTAAGATTTTGGTATATTTTAAAACTTTTCCCAAAATATATTACATCTCCATATTTAGTTTGAATTATTTTTCTTCTGAAGGACATACACAAAAACATATTGTAAGTGGTTATCCACCTGGCTTCCTGTTTAGCCCAGAAAGACTTCCATATGTACCCCGTTCAAAGTTCTAAGTGTAACAATTTTAAAAATTATTTTTGGCCTTAGAGTTAGGGTATCTGTTACTTTTAGGCCATAAATAAAAATTACTTTGTTTCCTGTAGAATTTTAGGGTACACATGGAACTCTTTCTCCTTATTCACAGTGTAAGTATGGTGTTCTACGAAATGTTTACTACATCAAAATGAAAAATCCAATTCAAATGTAACTGACTATCTTCAACTCAAAACACAAAAAATTTAGTTAAAACTTGGTAAGAGAGAGTTTGCACACATTTTCTGGGGAATTAGAGCTAAACAGTCTGAAATACGCAAAGTATGACCTTTGACCTTTGGCCTACAGACCTGTCTGTCACAGCGCAAGTAGCAGTAGCTAATATACATTGTCTCATCTGAAGTTGAAGGTGACGTCATTATGCGTCTTTGCATTCCCATTAGCGTCTCGATCGTGCCGCCTTTATTCGCGTGCGTATCATACTCTGATTCCAAGCATAGCGTGTGCGATTCATGGGTGCGCAACATAAAAGTCGCAGTGACGTCACCTTCAACTTAAGATGACACAAACTATAAGGTCCTGTGGTGCAAGTGTCAGAACACTGTGCAGATTTGGCTCCCACCCCTCAATTCTATGTTACATAAGCACGATACACTTGGTCAATCTCGCTGCCTATTATTTTCAACACTGACTTGGGGGGGGGGACGGGGAGGGGAAAGAAAGTTATAGTTACAATGTGTTTCAAGCCTATATCTCTTACATAGCTGCCAATATTAACAAGTGTTCCAAGGACTTATGAACAAGATTGTAAATCAGGTCAGGGGTCTGATGGTTACAGGTGGAGACAAACTGATGAACAGAGGACAGATTTCCCTATGATAAAATCACCCATGCCCTTTGGTCCAGAGGGATAATGTGCCAGTTCAATAAGTGCAGGGGTAACATTTTTGCCATACACAGATACATACACACATACTACCAAAGTAATCTCTCTGTGCAGTTCTGCTTCCAGCAGACAACACAAAAATCAAATTACCAAAAATCTTACAGTTGGCCCAGGCAGGCGAAACTGTGTACAAAATGCCCACAGATGATTTTGATAGCAATAGCGCCACCATTTTCGATAAGTTACCTAATAGACTCCTAATTTATGCAGTGTGATATATTATGAAGTAGCATAAATTTTATAGTGCCACGTATGACCGGCGATCGATAAGCTACTGATTTCATGCAGTATGCCTCCACTCTCTCGATCGAGTGTCCTATCCTGATTTATTTATATAGAATCCCTGGTAGGCCTTTAATACATCTGCATGTTGTGTTCACACACATACCACAAACTATATGAATTGTAAACTGCAGTGGTACACAATCAGGATTATAATGATCACTACTACTTTTTCACTCTGGAAATTACAAATTAGAGATTTCACATGCCTATGTAGAGAAGGGACCTATTCTGACAATAATAAAAGTTGTATTTTGGGCACTTACAAGGGATAACACAATACTTTTACTTTTTGTTTTTGAGTACTTTTCTTTCATGGTTTCAGGTTTTGGTTATGTGTGAATGCTTACTTTTCTCTAAGAAAATCTACAACATGTCTGAAGTCTGCCACACAATATTCTCTCTTCATATCCATTTTAAATAGACACTGTCGGATCCAGATGCACAGGAGGAACATGTAGAAAATGAGTTTAACCCTAGATGGTTAAAATCTTGGCTTATTTCATGAAATTAGAAATACGGACAGTCTCACCTAAGGCTTCAAGTATATACCAGACTTTGAATCATGTACAGTGTAATGTAAGTTCCATAACCTTATATTTGCTGGATACCCATTCTATCTTAACTCAAAGAAGACAGGAAAGTGGGGAAGTGGGGAAAAAGCACGCCTCCCACTCCTATTTCTTTGAACAACACACCAAGGCGAGGCTTAAGATCCCATCTAAATTTCAAGATTTTATAGTATCCAACATGTCCAAGGCTCTGCTACAACACTGAGGACTGGAATTACCTGACATTTCATCAAACCACAGGAAAGATTTTCTCTTATGTTTTTACAGTATCACCCCTCCGAATTATTTTGAGCGTAGCTCAAAAATAAGAATTCTGAAATTGATCTCACTTAGCATTTATTATATCAACATGCTCTGACCCGTATGCATGGGGGGGGGGGGTAAAGGGGTGTGGTCACAACACCCCAAAGTCCATGAAAGGGGAAAGTGGTCCAATTTTACTGATTTTTTCTTTTTAAAAAGTGAAAAAATCATAGAAAATTTGACAAGAAAGTCCTCTTTTTCAAAAAATCCCCAAAAAAAAGATAATTTTTGGGGAATCCGTTTATTAGGAAAGGTTCCACTTTTTCAAAGCCGCCTCCAAATTAAAAATCCGCTTACAACCCTGCACCACGCTCACTAGCTAACAAATGAAATGAGTTACTGTCAATTGGTCTGCCAATAGACAACCATTATTACAGACACGGTAACGTTCTTTTGATCTAGGGACCTACCTCTAAAGTGTTCCAGTATATATGGCGGGTTGGTCATTCCTATTCTAAGCATACAGCCTTCAGGGATAACTTCCATAGTGCTTGAGCAGTCAACAAATAGTTACACCTATATCTTTCCCATAGGCGCCCGTGCTGCACTAGTCAACCAAATCTCACAAACACCCTCCTTTGTTATTTTTATGAACAAACACCACATCCACATGCAATCAATGGGCAAGGTTATTGCCTTCCCACCATGCTGAATTGTCATCAATGGAGACAACAATAAGCCATATTTTTGCTTCTGTTTCTGACCCTCCTACAATATAGTTCTGGTTGCTTTAAAGGGGGAGGCCCCGATTTAAGATATGAAGTTTTCATCTTGAATGATTGGCCTTCAACCCAAAACCCATCTGTTAAGTTCGCACCAATATTTCAACCATTTGATGCGAGACTCAAAAACGTGATTTTGTAAGCCCCATAGCTACTGTGTATAAAAAATTAAGTATTGGTTGACCAAAAAAAGGGGCACATTTTCGCTCATACTTTCCAAACTAAAATCCTTTGGCCCAAATATTGCACAAAGTAAATGAGGAAAAATAGGAACTTTCTGATACCAAATGTGATTCTGGGGGCTTCTGGGGACGACGGCTATAACGATCAGACCATGGACCTTTAAGCTCCAAAATGCCAACAAGCACTAACATTTTTAGTATGTGTTCTTCCACATCAGTTGCAGTGACGTCAGTCGCGAAATCTTGGTTGGCGGTCGCAATAGAGTAAATCGCTCGTGCTGGGGACTTTTGAACAAGCGACTGGCGCTTTTAAGTGCGGGTGACAAAGACGGCAATATTTCATGACAAGGCGTAAATGTTAGGACCATCACTCACAGAGCCTCAGAGGTAGAGGAACCGACTATAGACTACAATCAGAAATTTGTGCTTGTTCCCTTTGTCCACCAGACTCCCACACAGCCATTATCCTGAGAAATTGTTGATGTTTGTGCCCAAAATCCTATCTATTCCATTCCCTTTTAAAAAGCATGCTTTATGGACTATTGTTCAAAACTACTGAAAAAAATCATTTTAATTTTGTCATGGGCACTTAATTTCTCAGTAAGCACAATTCTTGCGATGAACATACGGCTTTAGGCCCAAAAACGCTTTCGACCTTAACATGGCACTCCTTGTGAACTAACAACCCCCAACATAAACTCGCACTACAAAATAAAATCCACACCATGGGGGTATTCCTGGATCTTCTCAAAGGCTTTCGACACCCTTACCAAGGCCATTCGTCTTCACAAGCTTATCAGTACGGTTGTCCGTGGAGTAGCCTTTGAGTGGTTCAGTAGTTACCTAACTAACCGCTCTCAGTCAGTCACTGTACATTCCGCCGCATCGTCTATCAAGACCTATCACAGTTGGCTTCCCGCAAGGCTCAATCCCTGACCTCCTTACGTTTCATTATTTCACGAACTACATCGCAACACTTCCAGCACACTAAAACTAACTTTTAGTTGCTGATGACACCAACATTTTTCTCTCAAGCCCCTAATCGTTAGTGCACTTTTTAATAACATGAACACGAACTTGCAAAAATCACAGACTGGTTTCGGGCTAACAAACTTTCTCTCAATGTTTCCAAACTGAACTACATGCTTTTCTCTACGCACAACACAAACACAATGACCATTAACCATTGAATAACCCACAATCTCCCCGGTACATGCCCCCCCCCCCCCACCGGAAAAAAAAAAAAAAAAAAAAAAAAAACACCCCCCCCCCCAAAAACAATCCGAATTCCTTGGCATCACACTTGACGTCAAGCTAACTGGATAGCACTTAACTCTTCACTACCAAGCCTCACGCAATAGGTACAATCTTCAGAGTTAAACATCACCTTCCAGACACCCTTAAAATCACTATATAAAATTAGTTTCTCCTGTACCTTAGCTACTGTCCATTACTCTGGCCTCCAAGTATCATTCACGACTCGTCAAACTTAACATTACACAGAAATGTGCATCCGCACTATCACAAACTCACCCTCCAGAACTTCCCACACCTCGCCATTATTTCTCTCGCTGAAAACACTTAAATTAGAGGACCTCACCCGACTTCAAACAGCGCTCTTCATGTTTGCTATCACAACCAAATCACCTACCTCCGAACTTCAACAAATACTTTACCACAAAAAAATCCCCTGCTATAACCTAGACAAGCCGACAAACTTCAAATTCCCCTCCCATCCCTAATCTTCGTCTGAAAAACATTTTATTTCATTACACGGTGCAAACTCTGGAATGGTCTTCCAGAATCTTCACAACAATTGCAACAAAATCCGTTTAAAATCTCAACTAAAAAAACATTTATCAATCCGTACACATTTCACAGTGATTACTCCCCCATCTCTTTTCCCCCTTCACTTTTTTTCTACCTCTTTCTACTCCTTCCCCCTTATCCTGTGGACTATGGGTATGTGACGTCACAGGCATCGGGTTGTTTCTTTCTTTGCTCTTGCGGGATGTGTGTAAAAATCTTCGCAATCTTGCTGTTTCGATGGGCCATCCTACCATATTTTTGTTTAATTCCAAGTCCTGCACAAATCACTTTTCCTGTCGTTACTAAATTTTTGGCTATTTTTCAACTCGAACTTCATACCAGAAACGTGATAATTTTCTCCTTGTCGGAGTAAATCATGAACGTCAGCGCCTTTTGAACTGTGTGTTATGTACCCATTGGGACTTGACGATGTTAGGGCAAGAAGTTATCATAGCTTAATACACCAGAGTATGTTTTGGTTCTTAATCTTGGATTTACTGACGATCCTCGCCAAAGTACTAGCTCATCAAAGGACGGGATAAGTCATTAATGTCTCTGGTAAGCTTGTGCTGCGATAACAGGTAGTGTGTAAATTCTGTATGCCGGACCACCATGCCCAGTATGTTATGTTGACACTCGCTGGACTGATACGGTAGGATGTTTCAGGGTTATCCATCTATGTTACTGGTATTTTATGCAACGTTGCATGATGGTAAATCAGGTTAACATATACCAATGTTGCTATATATTACCATTATTCTGGTTTCACTCCCACTATTTACTCGATACTTAGTGGTTACTAGTCTCTACGATATCGGTTTAAAAAAAGAAAAACCCTGCCATAGCCAAATGGCAGACATTATTGCTGTTTATGGTTTCTGTCCTCATATGGTACCACTCAAACTTAACGTAATTGACCTGATTATAGTAAAACAACTACATGTGAATAGTACCGCAAACGTGTAATATATTTGTGGTGATATGTGTGATAGTCATAGTACACATAACATGTGGATACCGTAAGAACACGCATACTGTGAATATCGGCACGCATACCTTGATAGTACGCATCGTGTGATTCTTATCAATACTGATTATGCATTTTGCGTATACCAACAACAAGGCTAATTTATGAATTCAACTGGACACACCTTATCTCCTGAACATGCTAAATGTTAACACAAATCCGGTCGTATACCATTCGTATTAGTAAGTGTATTAACTCCGAAAATTTTGAAACTCGAGTTAGATTTAATTTCTCTAGTCTTGTTCTTTTCTGGAATTACTAAGATCATTACTTGATTATCCTTGCTTACCTCACATCACGGGTTTCGTGAAAAGCTCTTCAACAGTAACAAAACTAATTTCATCCTGCCATGATTGGGCACATCCTCTACAATGTTCGTGGTCAAGTTGCCTTAGTACTACGTCGCCTTCCTCTATAGCGTTTGATAAGGTACCCCATCATCGCTTATCCGCTAACTTAGTTTCTACGGCATACAAGGCCCGACTCTACAATGGATCAGATCCTTTTTATACAACAGCATTACAGGCCGTCTCTGTCACGGATACCCATTCATCTGGGGGGAGGGGAGTTTCATTGGAGTACCCCAGGGCTGTACTTGGACCTACCCTGTTCTTGCTGTATATTTAAATGATGATACAAGATCAAATCAAATACAAATATGCGGTTTTGCTGAAGACAGAATTAATCTACCGGGGAGAATTAAGTCACCAACGACCCCATACTGTGCTCCAGAGGGACTTGGAATGCTTACCAAACTGGTCCTCTACACTGGTTAATAAGCACTTCAATGTTGAGAAATGTGCCATCTTATCATTAACCAAGAAGCGCAAAACCTAGTCTTTTTCCAATATAAAAGCCTTGACGGGCGAGACACGTACCAGAAGGAGAAAAACGGGCCTGACTACCCGGTGTGTTGGTTTGTTACAATCTCAAAAGAACTTAGATGGGGGATGGACCACTGTAATTAAGATTCACGATTGAAGGCAAATTAGTACCCTGGGGTTAACGTCGCACTATATCTCCATGTACACATGGAAGTAAATGGCCAAAGTATAAGCCATAGTTCGCCCACAAAAATCGAAGGGTTAGGCCAGTATTTCCCGCCCCCGGGAAATAAGAGGCGCGGTAAATACCGGTATTACCGGTAATACCACCAGCCAGATTTTGGCCCACAAAAAACGGGAAATACTGGGAAATTTACCGGGAAATAATACTTAAAAAGTGTGACCATTTTCAAAACTTAATTTTCTTAAAATATTGTGAAAATTAACTAACAAACACAGATAGCACTTTCATGCAATAAAAGACCCAGGGGAGGAGGTGTTGATAGCTGTTTTCATTTTATCACTACTTAGTATTGAATCAAGTCTTTGATCTGCAGGATTCTTGCAATTTCCAATAACCCATCAGTTTTTTCTCAAAACATTTATTTAAGACATCAAATTACTACAAATATTAGTGGTAATTAAAATAAGCCACAGAGGAGAAAATTTCACTAATTGGCCCAAGGTGGTTACAGAAATTTACTTTGCCATGCAGACAGGTCGTGCACGTGTATGCTAAATTAAAATGACATGTAAGAATGCACAAGTTAGAACTGCCTACATCCATGGCAGCTTTTCTTCTAAATTCTATCATTCCATTATAATGAATCCAAGTGAGCTGGCCTTTTCATAAGAACCCAAACACCTATATTTGATGGTCCAGGCTTTATTTTAAAATAAGAGGAGAGCAAGTGACTCCCAGAGTTCCTTAGGGTTGCACAAATAGGGGTGTTGTGTATCAATCCCATGATGCATGCAATGTGGCCTTACTGTTCTGTACTAAACTAATGTCCAGTACTTAGGGATACAAAGTGTTCAAGATGTTTCAGAACCCCAAGACATTTCATAATCATGCTAAAAATTCCTTAAGTATCTACGCGTGTGGCTAAAATGAGCGTAAAAGTCCGGGGTTATGGTGTTAAGAAGAATAGCGGATTTTTGTTGCGGGATTCACATGACCCTACTGAAGTAAAATTTCCCAAAAACTGGTGCATGTGGGATGACTCAATATATCCTCTTGGTTTGCCAACAACGGGCCTCAATTATTGCATATGTCATATAAAAAATCAGGCCTATCAAGTAATACAGAACTCAACTTATTGAGCTCCAGTAAGGAATCTGTTGAGCGAAAGCTTTGTAGGAAGGAAAGATTGTAGGAGCTCTGGAACAATTGAGCTCTCAGAAAGCAGTTATGATTGTTCAAAATAATTTTAGACCCACACCCAGGGTATAAAAAAAGCCTCATCGATTATCTAAACTAAATACTATGTTTGTTGTGTGGTTTATCACAATCCAATTAGTGAGTGGAGTTGGAGCTTGAATTAAACATTCCAAAAGCATACCCAGGAGTATCACACAACATTTATAACTGTAAACTGTAGTAATTTGAGGTGACCCCCCCAATTCTTCAAATGTGTACTTACTGCCTACTAGTATTTCCGGGTATCGACAGGTATTTCCCAGTATTTCTCGGTATTTCCCAGTATTTGCCCGGTATTTTTCCCAGTATTTTTCCACTATTCCCGCCCTAGGGTGTGAATACTAGTATTCCGGGAATTGCCAACC
Organism: Ophioderma brevispina; assembly: GCA_023653785.1. Lineage (NCBI taxonomy): Eukaryota > Metazoa > Echinodermata > Ophiuroidea > Amphilepidida > Ophiodermatidae > Ophioderma > Ophioderma brevispina. Next base: position 5,007 of record JAMKCH010030634.1, on the reverse strand, counting down.
CTGCAACTCGAGTATGCTTCAGAAGTCTTGGAATCCGTATAACACAAGGCTTAAATCAAATTGAAAACAGTTCAACGGTCAAGCACACGTTTTTTGGCTTCAAAGACTACCTACCGACGAACTACCTCTGTTACACATCTTGATCAACACCTTGGGCTGGGAATTACTTCTCTCCTTACTAGGCAGGCGTCTAGCCTCCCAATTGAATATGTTCTAACCAAATCACATTGCACCTAGTCAATATCCAGTTTTCCTCCTAATCGCAACCAGCACATATTTTGGCAGATATATCAACCAATTCAATTTAGCATCCAGAGGCAACTATCTACCCACGTACCTTCGTCTATGGAACCACCTACCAGCCTCGGCAGTTTCTTCCCCTTCACTCCCTCCTCCCATATTCATGAAGCCACTTCTACTAGCCATCCGCAGATGAGACCTCCTGTGGGCCCAGTTTTCTGTCTACAAATGTATTTCATCATGCAACTGTATATGTGCACCAGTGTTTTTGTTTTGTTGGTTTGTTGGTCACCGAGTATTTCGTCTTTCACTTTCTCACTCACTTTTCTGCACCATGCCTGTGACGTCACTTCTGCACCAATTTCCATTGTACAGTTTGCTGTATAGGGATCTACTATGAAGATTGAAGTAAACATACCGCAGCAGGCATGTTGTCCCTCCTGGTGCCGCTCCCGTTTCCCTTCTCCTGTCTTCCTGTTATTTTTTCTTTTTTAGTTTTTGTTTTGGCTCAGATATATAGTTTTATTATCTTTGTAACACCCACACACACACACACATACACACACAACACATTATCTTAAATATTTTATATCACAAACCTTGTGTTTTTGTACTATCTAGTAATACTATCTTAACCGTTTTTTTTACATATGGCCGCAATAACTATAAGCCCCACAGGGTGCGTCCATTACTGGTCCTAGCATATCATAGCGCTCATTTATTTCATCTTAAAGGAAATATGTCAAGATTTTGTCAGCTCATTTTGACTTACATTCATAAAATATAGTACATACATCACAAATTTCCGAAAAATATAACAATTTGATGGATATTTATAATCTTTCCTGGAGATGGCCAGCGCCACAAGTGTTTGAAAAACCCCATATGCGCTTGGGCCGACACTTGTGTGCGCTGGCCTCTCCAGGGAAAGATCAAAATATCCATCCTCGTCTACCTGGAGGAACTAAGTAGTTAAATTTCAAACCATATAGAAATTTGTATATGTAAAGTAACCTTTCTGATGCTATCCCTAGGAAAGCGAAGGACAACCTTTCGAACCTAACCCTATAGATGATATCTATGTTCCTCTACACACAGTCTTGTTAGCTCAGTTGGTTATAGCGCCCTCACTAGTAATTGGAGGTTGCCCGTTCGATTCCGTCCAAGCGCATATGGGGTTTTTTCAACACTTGTGTGCGCTGGCCATCTACCAGGGAAAGATTAATAAATATCCCTCCTCTCGTCTACCTGAGAACTACGTATTAAAATTTCAATACAATTTTGATGTAAAATTAACAAAATAGAGGCATTTTAATTTTGCTTTTTGACCTACCAGAACACGGGCGGATTTTTTCGCCACGGCTTCACTTTCATCAAAAGCGCCCAATTTTGCTTCTCCTCTCCTCTCCCGTCGGTGACTCACGTGATAACCAAAACATCGTGTTGACTCGAATTGTGATGCTGACACTGTAATATTGATGGATTATGAAATAATAATAAAATTTGAAAATAAGTTACAGAATTACATTTTTTGTATTTGTTTTCATTTCGTTGTGTTTTTAAATTATTATTGATATAAAACCCTCCGGTCGCAGTTATAGGAAAGTGGCAACCACTGCGATATGATGGTCACCACAACGTAAATTATGGATTGTCCTCATTTGACGTCACGCATTTGCCTGCGATTTGGTTTTGTCGGAATCCGTGTTTCTATTAGCTATTGGGCTGAAAATTAAAAGGGCAAAATAACTCACAATGTGCACAATTTCAACTTATTTTTTGATTTATTATGTAATCTATGTATAGCTTTCCATCCATACCAAATTTTTCCAAATATTCAGATTTATGACATATTTCCTTTAAAACAATTTTATTGTTACTTTTCTTTTGTACTATTATATAAGTACCGTTTCATACTTTTTTGTTATAATATGATTATGTTATGGCTAAATAAAATGAATCTTGAGAAAGTTTAAGTCACTTGGGGGACAACCCTGTACTTACCTGGAAAGATTGTTTGACTCGTTGCACTAGTTCTTCCGGTGGATAGCTACCACCTAGCTCGCCTCTTGCATTTTGTCTTACAATGTGCATTGATTAAGACATCTGTAAGAAATAAAGAGGATATAGAAATAACTCCGCAACTACATTTACTGTGAAGACAGTTTTTACATTGTCTGCTGCATAGCCCATTTTCACTGGGTTTTTATTTTTGAGCTTTTTCACACAGAAAGAGCAGAGCACAAAGTTTTTCAAAGCCCAGTACTTTTCAACATGTGTGGAGCAACAAGGTCCTAAATGCAATAGTTGCCATTTGGCAGAAATTCTCAACAATCATCCTATTATGCCATCTTTGGTCAGTGGCTCTTGTAAATCAGAGCCACGACTCAAGAAGAATTGAGAGAGCCATCCTAATACATTGCAGCACACGAGATTGTATACAGGCAGCACAACAGATGTTATCACATGCAGCCATTGCACTTACGCCCTTGTTGCACTCTCATGATGACATTTTTCCCCTAGGTTACGTATGACTGATTGAAACCAAGAATTCATAACATAGTACTTAGGAGATTGTTTTTAGCTGGGAAAAAGATAATCTGGGACAAAAGCTCTGGTACTCAATACCAAACCAGGGTTGTCACTATGCCGGGCGGCAGCAAACCTGCACTCAGCCAAATTAACCTATAAACCGGCACTCAAAGGAGTTATAATGCCTTGCCGCCCGGCACTAAATGCCAAATTTGACCTTAAAACAGCTATAAAATGCTACTACTGCAACTTGATTCCGTATTTTGAAGCAAATTTCGTCAATTTACCGCACTAATTTTGGCTGGTGACAACCCTGTCAAATACCAACCAATGGTCTACCTAGATTATCTGAATGAGGCTCTTTAAAAAGAACAAAAATATAATCTGTACATTTTGTTCTACTCACGATCTACACTTTATCCTCCTGAATGAAAAAATATTCGCCAAAATATAGTATTATCAATAAATAAGATTTGAAAGTCACAAAATTCACACATGAATTTCCTGAAGGATAGCTAGGACATTAAATCTGAGGAATTCTATAAATATAATAATAATACAAGAACTTATAAAAGCCCACTTGCCAAAGGATACTAGGCGCAAAGAGAAGCGAAGGAGGAAATCAGGAAAGCTAGATGTTGAAGAAAAGGTGTGTTTTAAGAAGCTTTGAAAGACATGATGGGAATTAGCTATCTTGATGGCAGGGGCAAGGAGTTCCAGAGACGAGGGTCAATTCAATGATGGATAAAGCCCCGGTCTCCAAAACTCCTACGCGAACGTGAGACACCACGGCACAGCTATGGACGGAGAGAATAAGAGGAAGTTCTAACACTAACAGGGATAGAGGTAGATGGGGGTGGCAGATTTCAGAACCTTATATGTTATGCACAAGCATACAAAATTTTATTTAGGCAGAAAAACAGAGAGAGCCAGTGTAATTCCAAGAAGCAAGCAAGGGGGAAAGAAATGGTTCAGTTAAATCAGTTTGACTATCGCCTCATATTTTCAGGCTTTATGACCAAGACCACAACCACTGCACTTCTGACCTACCCTGTGTTGATGGCTAGAATTTCTATCAGTGGATTACGTCTGATTTTGGGCAAGTCAAGCTGGGCACCACCTGTCTTGCGGCCATCTTTCTTCTTCTGACCAAGTAATCTGACAGTATTGCCTTTTAACAGATATAATAAAACAAGTTTAAAGACAAAAGTAAAAGATAAGAAAAAAAAGACAACATCAGCATTTATTATGATATAGTTCATATAATAAAGGATACAGAGACTTATAAACTTAAAATTTCACCATATTAAATAGCTACCAAAATATTTCCATATTTATTCTGCACACCATTACCAAGTATGATCACTTGGCATGGATGAAACCCTAACCAGCAAATAGCTACTTGGAGCCTTTGTAATTACTTTTATTCACATATTTTGGATAATTCATGATATAACAAAGCAAAGGCATCCTTGGAATGATTGTAAAATAGCTCCTGTGATGTCTGCTCACACATGAATAACCAGCAAAATATATCTCCTCCCAAATTGAGTGCTTGATTATTGCACACATACTCACAAATACACTGTTATTATACTTACCTTTGAGTGTTTCTTCTACTACTTCCACCACTCTATCAATCTGTTGTACACCCACCACACTGACTCCCTTCAGATAGTCCATCCTAGGCTGTGCTTGCGGCACACACCCAGCCACTACTAGATGCTTGCCTTGCTGCCGTGCCGCATTCATGGAGTTACGGAAATGGTCTTCGGCTGGGTTCTTCACTGTGCAACTGTTAAGGAGCCACAGATCTGCTTCTTTCTCACTCTCTGATTATTTAAAGAAAAGATGGAAAAGAGAAGCCAAATAGAAGTTACATTCATCCAGTGTAATGAATTTTGTTATAGAGGGTGCATAACATGCCTTAGTGTACTGGTATGGGGTCAGGTAAATAACCGGCGTTTGTAAAACACGGAATCGCCTAAATCACTTACTTCGCTTAATTCTCCCTACCCTCCATTTATGGAATTGCTTTACTGGCGCGAAAACATGACTCCCTAGGTAAGTAAAAATAATCCTCCGATATATGAGAAATGAAAACAGGAAAGGCTGCTGGACCCTCGGAAGTAAGTGTTGAGATGATTATTGCGAGTGGAGAGATAGGGATTGGTGTGATGATGGAGTTGTGTCAGAGGGTGTTAGATGGAGGAGGAATGCCGGTGGAGTGGGCTG
>JAMKCH010030633.1:0-16881 GCA_023653785.1 Ophioderma brevispina | reverse complement strand
CTTTTCTATCAGTTGGAAAATAGCTTATGAAAATTGTACAAACTTATCCTACATTTTAAAGCTATTCCTGCAATTTCAGATATTTTGAATCTTTCGGGCGGATCACTGATATTGCCTTTAATGAGCTTTATTTTAAAATCCCTGATAGCATGGATTAAAAGTCACACGCAATTGATATATATCTTGATTTAAGTAGAGCCTTTGATACCATAAACAATGACATTTTCTTGAATTATGGTATCAGAGGCCTTGCCAACGACTAGATTAGAAGTTATCTTTTTGGCAAACTTCAACGTGTTCTTTTTAACACTTTATTCAATTCGGCTGCCATTACGTCAGGAGTTCCGCAAGGTTCTATCCTAGTCCCTTTTTATTATACATTAACGCCCCACCACTTGTTTTAAACCCCTCTTTATCTTATATGCTGATGACACTAATATATACCAATATACTTTTTTCACATCATGATCCTGAAACCCTTCAAATAATAATTAATGATGAACTAAATAGAATTTCGAATTGGTTTAAACTACATTCTCTGAATATTAAAAAAATAAATAAATGGTATTTGAAAATAGAAACAGTAACAGACCTAACATTGAAATAACTATTAAAATTTATAATATTACAATTCAGCAAGTTTGGTGGTCTCAATTCTTAGGCCTTATTGATCATGGCGTTCTCACACTCAACATGTTAATAAAAGTATTTCCAAATACAAGGGCCATTTCTCCCTCAAGATTCTTTCAAAATGCTTTATAAATTTACCTGTAAGTGCCTGCTCGGTATTTACTCCGCAGTAGCAGGTAGGGAGTTAGGGATTATCTGTTTTGGAGATAATCTCAATGTTTCAACTCATCCCATCATGTTCCAACTAACCCTCCCTTCCAAGACCAATTACCTCTAGTAGAGATAATTTCTAGTAGTGGTGAGTAAATACTTCATATATTTCATAAACCAATAGACTTACTGATACTAGTAGTTCATTTCAATTTAATTCAAATTTGGTTCTCTCCACCTGAAGTTAACGAATTAATGAATTCCAGTTCTATTCTTTCTAAAGCGTAGTCGTACATTTGACTATGGGTACTGCTAATTCATTTGAAAGTCAATTCTCAGTTCATCAAAAAATGCATTGGTTTTATTTGACTCTTGTTTCAAGATGGTCTCAAGTTTGTTTCATATTCATTCCGATCGGGTAAGTACAAACATTCTGTTCGGATTAATTGGGATTTGAGTTCTTCTTGTCGTTTCATGTCTTCTCAATGGCGAATTGTTCGGTTGCGAGGAAGGATGTTATAGCCTGGAAGCAAAAAAGCGTTGCTTATTATGCCATATGTATCGTTGCATTGCTTATGACTGTAGACGTTGGATTTAACGAAGAGAATTAGAAAGATTGAGCAGGAAAAAGAAACCCTTTCCAACCCACTTTTATTCATACGGTGTTGAAAAATTTAGAATAAAGTATATATTTATGACTGCAAAACGGACAATGAGACCGATAATAAATACCACTCCATTACTGATAGCATTCTGGAACAGCGAGACGAGAACGAGTTTAACAGCTTTGTTGTGTTGCCTGCCAATGTCATTCGACTGCTGCATTCTATATCCTTTGAGCTTGATTAAAATGATACATGAATACATGCTTGACGAGTGCGATTAAAGCAATGGTAATGGTCACATGAATGAGGTCGGTTGTACACCAAGCTGATAACACAATTCCTTGCAAACGCACTTTTACACCATGGAATTCGTATCTGACATTCGTCGTATCTTGGAGAAGAGAGGCAGAGATATATTTGGGGTAAAAGATGCATAATAATGCCAAAGAGCATGATATCACCCAAGTCGTTATAACCATGCGACTTGCGCCGTCCTTTACTGTTTACAAGTCGATGCCAAAGAGTGTGACATGAGCCAGGATCTTTCTCAGCTGACCAGAGTTATCCGTCCACAGAGAGGTATGTAACACGAGTAGACGAGGAAATTTGGTGCCGAACATCCAAAGGCTGTATGAAAGGAAACGAAGATCATTAATCAGGAGAAACGATGTTGTAGTCGCCTATGTACTGTGAGAAAGCAGCAAGGCAAGAAGCGAACTGTCAGCACTTGCAAGTTCACCAAGAAAATGTTAGTTATGTTCGCATAACCTTTACACGAGAGACAAGGAAAAGGAACGAACAGTTAGTCAAAAACCCAAATTGCAGCTACCAGTTGGACAAAATAAGACAACAAACATCCATGAAGTAAGAGTCGTCTAGTTCTTATTTTATATTCAGACATAGCTAGTGTAATAGCAGTGTAGTCACAGCGTTCCATTATCGAAATATAGGACCTACCTGATAGCTTTGGACTGAGCTTCAAGACAAATCTACCAAAATCTTCCCTATGGCATATAAACCGGATGTCCGAACTATGGGCGCCCTTGGGTTCACTGTATGTGCTATAATCCAAGGATTTGATTGCTAGCCCTTTCCTTGTATCGTTTACCATGCAGGGACGCTGACAACTTGGCTTTGTGCACATTACAATAATAGAATTGACGTTGGTTGGGTGCAACAGATAAAGGGTTAGACACATAACATAATTTAGGGACAAAGAAAAATCATGCCGCTTTAGCGTTCGGTAAAACGCGATTGAATTAGGTCTTTATCGGGTCGTTCGAAAAAAAGTAATACAACAATACGTGATCGGAGCACGCGCTACATCTTCATCACGACGACGATAACTTCGTTGAAGAGAAAATGATGTAGCCGTCATAACATGCTTTGTTACCCGTGCAATGGTAGTCAATGGTTGCAAAGCTCTAAGCTCTAATTTATTTGGGCCCATTACTAGGGTTACGAGCTTATTACATGACAATTTCAAGCAAATGTAATACATGCCTATTGTAAGTCATGTCAGACAAGTCAGACGCCCTCACGAAAGAAGAGAGGAGAAGAATCCAGACGAAGCGCTGATGGATTATGATTCGCATGAGCTTTTACTTGTCTTTAAATACTAGTTCATTTGATGGCAACTTTTCAGATTGGCATAGGCCGAGTCGGTCACGGTACTCTGATGTCAGTTTTTCGCCCAATTTTTACCAAGCAGAGTGGCTTCTATACCACATTGATACAAGATGGACAAGTAAGGACTGTTGACTCTTAGGTTAGTGAAACTCTGTTTGTTTTTGGGCTCTATTTCTAGCTCTCCTGGGTAGTACTCTTTGCATCTTCAGATGCATGTCCACAGGAGTACGGAGCCCCCCCCCCGATATACGGAAAGTATAATATGTTTCGCTTTCAGGTGATTAGGGAAGCGCGTTAGAGAAACCATTTATTAGAGAAGAAGAGACGAAAAGGACTTTGGTTACGGATATCGGCGAAATGATTTTTGCATAGATAAACGGCAGAGAATTATACATTTCAATACTGTTGGGTACCAAGTCTAAAAAAACGTTTGTACGGCCACAGTATACAGTTCACTCTGGCATGGTTTTAAACGACATGGTTTTATGAATCGAATATAGATCTAGGGATATTGAAAACTCATATTGGAGAAAGAAAACATTGTGAAAGCGATGAGCAGATTGTGATTGAGGTAGAAGGAAACATGTTTTCCCTTCATGGCTTTATCTAAAAGCTGCCGGCTTTCCTCGTAAATGCATGAATTTCATTTACTAACAAACCACACATTTTGCCTCTCAGAGGGGATGGAAAACTGTATCCAATCAACGATCGGTTGTCATAAATACAGTGTCCGTTTGGACCCTTTTGGGAGTGTCCTACACCCACCTGTCTATAAATTTCATCATTTGGTTCAGTAATTACCCAAATGCTACAGGTGACACGGTTTATTCAGACATGTGCTTATGGTAGCTAGGACACTTCTCATTGGGGACGCTCAGTTTCTTTACAACGGACTGCCAACGCAGCTTATGAATCTACACAGATTAGGAGCGATATCCCCTAAACACAGGCCAGGGGTCCGCTCCGTGATTTGAAGTTTTATCTTGAAAGAAGGACAGTTTCACCCCAATACCCATCTACAGTTTCATGCCGCGTTCATGTATTTCAATAAAAAAAATGCAATCTTACAGGCCTCAGAGAGTACTGCGTAAAATTAATATTGGTCGACCAAAATGGGGCATTTTTTTGCTCATAACTTCCAATGAGAAGTTTCGAAAAATGTGTAAAATATTGTTCTGGTTGCCATGGTAAACCACGTAAGCCTCTGCTTTCCTAACATTTAAAACAACGGTAACTACAAAAAATGCAACTGATACCAAACCATTATGCTACACTATATACTGTTTGCATAATTAATGCATAAAACTATAAAACTATACAAAACTTCGTGAACAGGTGCTCCCCACAACCGATATTGATATTAAAAGATGATAAAGATGGATAAATCAGTTAGCAATCCTCGGTAGTATTATAAGCTAATCAAGTACCTCACTTGCATAATTTATATTCAAAATACATTTTTGGCTGGTATGGATTACGTAAAGTAGTTTGTCGACATCCCATCTAGCAAGTACCCAAAGGTTGTGACCTTGATAGGAAAGCATGGGATGGTTCAACCTCAGACTCAGAACTAACGTTGGTCGGACAAATCACCTTCCTTCGCAAGATCAGAGTGGAACTTTCATCAAACTGCGATTGTAGAGATCTACATAAGCCACATGATTGTGAGGTGTACAAGTCCCTCAAGAGGAATTCCATGCCTGATCAACCTCGACGAGGAAACTATCGCCTGGTTAAAGACGGATCTTCCACTGTAATTTTGGACTTACGCGCCAACAAGCGAACGAATGAATGATGGTAGGATCAGGGATAGGTCAACATAAGAGGACATAGAGTGTTCTTCCCACAATGCATTTCTTCCAACACAAGTTTGCATTGGTTGTCACATGAATTTATAGTGACAAAAAGTACTGCAATTGCAAGATGGGATGAATTCTGTTCATTTAGAGACTTTTGTCACTATAAATTCATGTGACAACCAGTGCATCCTCTTGGTCAACATTTGATGCCATAAAAGGTCAACCATACCGCATGGGTTTATGCGTCATTGATGCGCTGGTTGATATATATGCTGTTAATGGCTGTAATAAATGCAGTATTCTGAAAAGACAACTTACATTGCATTTCATGCCTCCTGATACATGTGATGGTGGCACAATATTGCTGAGATAATTTATGTTATGAAAAATTGCGACCGTTACTGATAAACAATGCGGACATGAGATTCCCCTGCTTAAACAGGAATTATAATTTATGTTTGTTTGGTTTAAGTTGGTTCAATTTGGGAAACCATGCAGTTGCAGATAGATTTCTTATTTTGCATACCGATACACCTTTTTTTTTTTATTAATGATGGAATGGCTTAAATAATAATAGGTCTCCTGGCAATTGCACAAAACTTCAATGAGTACCTAAAGATATTTGATAGAAACCTTTTAATTTGTAGATTGTACTGTGACTTAGACAATTAGTAATAAATAATAACCCAACCAAAGCTAAAATATATGCTAAAGTAACATCATATACAGTGGCACAAAAGCAGTTGTTCTATCACCAGATAGTGAAACCGAGGCCTTTGCGATTTTAGCAGGAGTGTTCCAAGGCGATACTTTAGCACCATATCTATTCATCATTGTGCTAGACTATGTGATGAGAATGGCAATCAGAGGAGACAAGGACATGCTGGGCTTCACAGTAACACCACATAGAATTCGAAGGCACACTACAGAAGTCATTACTGACCTAGATTTTGCAGACGACATTGCCTTGCTATCTGACACACTACAACAAGCTCGAGAATTACTGGCCAGACTTGAGAATGCTGCTGCAACAGTTTTTCTTATGATGAATGCTTCTAAACTAAATTCATGGCATATAACTTCAACCGATGTCACTCTGTCCACAATAGAAGGGAGCCAACTAGACCAGGTCCAGGACTTCCAATACCTTGGTTCTTGGGTGGATGAGTCAGAAAATGATGTTCATGTCTGGAAAGCCCTTGCATGGAAAGTTGTAACAAGATGCGTACTCTCTGGAAACTATAGATACACCCGTGATGCTCTTCTAAAAGTTGGTGATGCATGCTCGAAGGCCCAACTACCCTCATCTATTTGGTCCCATGTTGTACAGCTTGGAATTAACAAGTCTACCCACAGGGGTACCCATGCTGTTATTCATATCAAACGCCGCTTCATGTGTAATCTCACTCTGCCACATTTTAATTGTACAACCCACTGAAGATGACAGGAATACAACACCTAAGCTCTGCCATAATCTCAAGATCGCTGCCTGGAACGCGCAATCAGCCTGTAACAAGACCGATTTCCTGTGTGACCTGGTTCTGGACACTGACAGAGATATCATATTTATTACTGAAACATGGTTGTATGAACACAGTTCTGCTATAATTGGTGAACTTACTCCACCCGGCTACTACTCTTTTCTGAACTTTCCTCGTGCTGGCCGGGGTGGTGGCATTGGAGTCCTTTTCAAAACCCATCTGAAACTGAGAAACCTTCTCATGAAACAAGCACTTTTGAACACGCTATTATAACAAATTCTTCACGTACATTTAATGTGGTAGTCATCTATCGTCCTGATCCCTCTGGTGTTAATATATCCCCTTTCATTTCTGAATTTGATGCTTTCCTGAGCGATATTGATCTGATGAATGGTAAAACCGTGCTGCTCTAAGGACATGCATAGAACTATTAATGAACTTCTTAATGTCAATACAAAAAATCTTCCTTACTGTGATTAACCAACTGTTCTTGCTAATGATTTTTGTACTTATTTTATATATAAAGTTTAAAAATCAGGCATGATCTTAATAGTGCAGTCTCTAGTGCTGGTAATACTCAGTATTGTGATTACCAACCTAATTGTCAATGCAGTTTGGGCGAGTTTAATACTATTACTGCTGATTATTTGCATGATATTTTAATGAAATGTCCCACTAAGAGCTGTTTTCTCGATTCAATACCCATTTCGTTACCTCTCTTGACCAAAATTGTCAATATTTCGCTTTCCTCTGGTTCTTTTCCAACAGAGCTTCGTCAGGCGATTATCACTCCAATTCTGAAGAAGGCCTCTCTTGACAAAAACCAACTTCCAACTATCGGCCTGTCTCTAATGGCCATTATTGGAAGCTTATGAAAGAGTGGTGTCCACTGCCCAAAGGGCCAATTACATTGAAAACAAATGGGCTTGCTGAGCCATACAGTCTGCCTATCCGCATTTGCGCAGAGTGTACTGAGACTGCCCTTTCATGTGTCCACAATGACATTATGAGGGCTATTGATAACCAGCATTTGCTGTTCTTCTGTTGGTTGCTATTGTCCGCCAGCCTTGATACCGTGGATCACGGTGTTCTTCTCGAACGGACCTGGGATTTTGGTATCTTGGTAGTGTTAATAGTGGTTTAAATCTTACCTCACTGACAGGTCCTGCAGTATTGAATGTTAATAGGTATCTGACGTTCACACAAACTCGACTATGGAGTTCCACAGGGGTCCGTCATTGGTCCACAGTCTTTTACTTATTATATACTCGGCCTGTTAGAAGATTATGAAACCACAATCTTAAATATCATGTCTATGCCAATGACGTTGAATTACTCTCCTTTTAATCATAACATCGTGGTGACGCTGTTTGCGCTGTTTAATTGACCGGTGTGTATGATCTCCAGGCATGGATGCTGAGTAACAGACTGAAGCTTAACCAGTCTAAAAAATGGTTGTTTGTGACTTCATCTACCCACTATTATGAGTTCTTAAAACATTATGCTCTACACTTAGGTGACCAATTCATCCATAGCTCCCCTTCTATCCGGAACCTTGATGTCATTTCTGATAGCTCCCCCATGACCATGAGTAATCATATCACTTCTTTGTCTCGGCTCTTGTTCACTTCAATTACATAACCTCAATCGTATCCGCAAACATTCTTGATACAGATACTTTGTCCGCATCCTGATTTTGTCTAAAATAGATAATTGCAACTATCTTCTGAATGGCATTGATAAAAATCAACTAAATCGCATTCAAGTTATGCAAAAAATAAGGTGATCGTCTATTTTATGCCACCAAGTCGCACTTATGTCTCCCAATTACGTCCCTGCTCTCCACTGGCTTCCAGTTGCCCAGAGGGAGTTATTCAAAGTTCTCTCATGGCCTTCAAAGCTTTTCATATCAATTGTCCTCCAGTTGTTTTGTCTTCATATTTACCAGCTTCACCAGTCCACGTATGCTCTCCGTTCTAGATATCCTCAAATTTCTTGTTCCCGTTCAAATAAACAATCTGGTGACCGTGCCTTTGTCAATCGCTGGCCTCTGCCATCGGACCTTGATTAGCTCTCAGTTTTTGAAAGCCATTTAAAGTCACCTTTGATCTAGCATTAAAATTTTCCTTTCCTCTGCACAGCCATTGCCTACTTGTAAAAAGCGCTTATAAATCTCATTATATTATTATATAATCAACTTAGAAAGACATGCTAAAAATAAGCTGCCTTTCGTTGCAGTTGTTGAACTATTATGACTGTATGGGCCAGAAGATGGACACTCACAGAACACCTTGAGGCCAGCTAGATGGATGCTATACAAGACTTTTAATGATGGTACAAAACCTCAACTGGAGAGATTCAACCTACTAGGGAGAGGATGTAATATAGGGATTACGCAAAACTGTTCTGAATAGCGAGATGCGTCGGCGCCTGAATTTTTGCTTGTCATTGTGCTAGACGGCCTAGAGAATCAGTCTAACGTCTTGTGTTCTGGAAGCCTACCCAAGGAACACGAGCACAGGGAAGGACACGGCTGACATGACCCCGTACTTCTTGCTCGGGATGCTGGCATTGAACAAAATGAACTGCCACAAATCATGCTGACAGATCTGCTTTGGAGGAACAGGAGGAAATTCATCATGGCTTCGGACCGCGGTCGACATTAGATTAGCGATAGATAGAAGAAAGACTGGATGCAAACTAGTAATTTAACAAGAAGTTGTGATTTCTCCGTTTTGGAATCTCTTAACCAATAGACTGGTTGTAGTATAAGTTAGTATTAAGTATTTAAAACAAATTAAAACTCCAATGTGCTAAATATCTTAATAATCCACAAATCTTCCCAGGATTGTTGCGAATGTGCCCAAGTATTGTAAATTTAATTCTATCGGAAAAACATTCAACCATAAATTATCTAAGTGTTCACAAGTTGGGGGTCGAAAACCCCAAATATGGATCGTGGCTCAATAGAATGGGTCGCCAAGAAAACATAGACTAATTGTTACTACGTGGTGGGGCCCAGTTTGGGGTCGCCACCATGCTTATCATTTACAATGGTATCCCCCAAACAAAAATACACGAAAACAAATTACAATAGTACACTAATCATGATACAAACACATACAATAGTTACAATGCCTATAAAATACATCAACTTGTCTCTGGATCCTCTGACTGAAGGACCCGTCACATAAAAATATCTAGTCCAAAAAACACCTTTTTAAATGAAAAGTCAGCTAAACAGTGCTTGAAGCTATATGTTCTCAGCCATTTTTATTCGTCTTACTCATTCTTGGTAAACACAAGAAAATTCAAAGACTTTCCCGTAAACTTTACACCGTGTAGATATACCGCGAAATGTTTTAAAGGTCGTGCTCTTCAATAAGCAATCCAAAAACAAATGATTTTAAAATCACATAATCTTCAATCAAATCATTACCTAAAAAACATAACTAATCCTTGACATAATGTTGTTCCAGAACGCTATGAGTAAATACCTTCCACATCAGAACTTTTTCTCACATTACCACAAAAGGCAATATTTTTAAAAAAAAAACCCATTCTTAAAAAAAAAACTGTTGGTAACGATCATTGAGTCATTTTAAATGAAAATATTAGAATATGTATTTTATTAAAGCCCTTGTATATACCTGAGCCCCAATCAATTAAATCTAGCCTGATCAAAAAGTTCATCACTCTGAAATTACAGTACTATGCTTGAGGCAGGGCACACACTCTGTCTCAGCATCATATGCGAATTAAAAATATATGTCTTTTTAATAATTGGCAAACAGTAGGAACACCAGTGGCATTAATTCTGGTATTTGTTTACGGTAAATCCAGAAGTAATGCCACTGGGTTCCTACGGTTTCATGATATGCTTTAAATGTCTTGTGAAAGGCTTTTTTTCCCACTATTTTTTTTTAAATGTACTTGTCGCACGCTGACCATTGAAATTAAGGCGTCACAGAAATGAGATGATAAAAAACAAAAAAACCTAGTCCAAAAATCTTTACGGGGCATTCCATTCAATAAACAGGGCCACAAAAAAGAATTACATACCAGTGACATTCATTAGTGAAAATATTGATTTTTCAGGTCAGTGCCATGAATAGATTCACACCAGTACTTGGAATTTTCATTACTCTCTGAAAAATCAATAGTCATTAATGATGTTCATCACCAACTCAAATGATTAAATGCTTTTGTCCCTCCTTGTAGACTGACAAACCAAGTCCAATTCGTTTGAATTCTGTGATTTCTGGGACTTTAAAACTAAACTTTGCCGGCAATCCGGCCTGCAAGCGTCATGACCTGAATTCTTCAAGTGAAAACCGACAGGCCTCATCTCAACCGACGAAATCAAACCAAATCGTAACCAGCTTGATGGTTTTTATCATCCAGGTTGATCAGGGCTTGATTTCTGGGGATTTGTAGACCTCAGTCACAAGTAATGTGGCTAAGTGACTCTCCACAGTCGCAGTTGAAGAAAGTTCCACACCGATCTTGTGAGGGAAGAAGGTGTTGGTAGGACCAACGCCGTCAAGGCACAACCTTGGGCATGGTAGATGGGCTGTCGACAAACTACTTTAGGTTCAAACAAAATCCGCAGAAAATTGGCATTTTGAATAAATTATGCAATTGAGATAACTGATTAGCATTATAATACTACGAGTAAATTGTGGCAAATGAGGTACCGGGAATTAGCATATACGGAGGATTGCTGATTTATCCACTCCAAACATCTTGATCATCTTTTCATATTCCTATCGCGTTGTGGGAGCATTCTGTTACGAAGTTTTGTTAGTTTGAGCATTAATTATTGCAAACAGTATGTGTCGCATACGTACTGGTGTGGTACCGGTTGCATTTTTTGTAGTTACCGTTGATTTTAAATTTCGGCCAAACAGAGGACCTACATGTTTACCGTGACAACTAGAACAACATTTGACAATTTTTCAAAACTTATCCATAAAGGCGTTAATATGAGACAACGAACATGTCACGTTCGGGATATTGTGTAAATAATCTCCAAGTTCAGGTCTGAAAAACCTACCTCCCGGCGCCCTTCATGATACTATTGCAGACACAGCACTGGGTTAAAGTTGATTATAATTATTGGATTTGAATCAATTGGTAAAATTATATCGCCCACGAAAATTCAATTCACCACAGTCCTGACAATTTTATAGTATAAGTTCTGAGATCATCTCTGATCACGTACCCAGAGTAACTTTAACCCACAATGCCCCAATTGCCCAGATAGTGCTAGAATGGGTAAACATGTCAAATGACATTTTGTGAAAAGCACATAACGAGTTTGACCTCGGCCTGCGAACTAGTTTAAAATAGAATCTGTAAGTAATTCTGTGGGGGCCTTTTATGTATTTCATTGGATAGGCACAGATGTAACCTAAAAACTAACACAATGGTTAAAACCTTGTTAATATTTGCAAAAATTTGATTTATGATGGCATGAATTTGGTCATGACAAACTTAAAAGGGGAATATTTTTTTGGAGCTCCCAAAATACCCCCAGGTTCTTATTTCAAAATTTGCCCGATTTTAAGTTCATTAGCACAAATAGCCTCTTTGCGGCGGCATCTTGGCGGCCCGTTTGGGATGTGTAAGCCCCCTATGGGAAGTTGAAAAACTTGATATCGCGTAGGCGTGGATATAATTTCTATCTTTAATTGAAATTAATAATGGCATGGTTTTACATAAAAAATAGCGGCCATTTTGAAATGGCAGAACACGCTAACGTGCACCTTTTCGGGGCGGAAAATACCTTCATCTAGTCAGGGGAACATCCCCTTCAGCGTGATTATGGAGAAATTAATCACCAGATGGGTGCAACGAACGGAAACTACAATGGTGTGGAGCTATGGACTAAAGGAGTCCTTGAGATGATTGGTACGCGCAGTCTCTGCTCTTTACCCATTGAAACGAGTACCCCTTTATGTGTGAGTTATCTGAGGGGTTAGATATTGTGGCTAAGTTTGGGAGAAAGCGTGAACAATACGTTGCCATTCCAAGGGGTTGCTAATTCCGCTGCACTTGCGGACGTGGCGCCAGTTTGATTGCGTCTACTTTCTTCGGGTCCGGTGACATACCATCACCGCTGAAGACTTGCCCGAAAAAATTATAGTTTGGATTGTTTAGTTCACATTTGGCTCTGTTCAGTGTGAGTCCTTTGTCATTCAATGTCTGTAGTAGTAATGTCAGCCTTGTGTCATGCTCCATCTGTGTGTGTCCATAGACTAAAATATCATCTGATACATTCAGAACTCCAGGTATGCCTTCTATCACTTGGCGTACTGTGTTTTGAAATACCTCGGCTGCACTACTAATGCCGAAATTCAGTCTTTTGTATCGTTTCAACCCCATGTGTGTGGCGAATGTTGTTATGTACCGGCATTCTGGTGTAAGCTCAAGCGGGTGGTAGCCTGACTTAAGATCTAGTTTTGAGAAAACCTTAGCACCACTGAGCTCTGCAATAATTTCGTCAATTGTTGGCGTATCATGTCTTTCACGCAAAATGGCAGTACTTGCTGAGCGCAAGTCTATACAAAGACGAATATCATGTGGGTCATGTGGTTTGGGAACTACAACTAGAGGCGAGACCCATGGAGTGCACAAACGAACTTCTTTACAACATCATTAGGTCATATTGAAAAGCGCGCCACTGCTTAATATAATTAACCTTGGTTGGGTCATTTGTATAGCGCTATACCAAAGCACAGAAAGCTTGGCCCTGGGCCAAATTCTCAAATTACATTTCATTCTCATTTTTGCTCATAATAATTTCATAGACACTTAGTGTAATTTGTGTTGCAAAAGATCAAAGTCCATATTAGCGAAAATGTCAGTGTTTTAGTTCTGACATCGTCTTGAATGCTACTGACATTGCTAATATGCACAAGGCAAAACTACACTTCTTCAAAACATTTCCCATCCATGACATCGCTCCATTATACCGTTTTGCTAGTTTCGATCTTTCGTGTTTTACATTCAATTCACATGGACTATCGGAACCTCGTGTCACAACGCATCGGAATTCCCCTGATTGTACATGCACGACCCCATGCAGTAATTGGCTGAAATAGATCACACGATAAACATTATGCATGGTGCACGTGGTGTGACGTCGTAATTAGCACGACGCGCCTTGCTTTGTTGGTGGTTTGAGTATTCTTTGGAGTGTGCATTGCAATGGAGTAGCGGTGCCCGGCGGCAAACCTAGACTCATTTATAAATATTGTTGAGTGTCCGGTAAAAGTGTGTTCGTGGAGTGGGGCCTGTTGCTGTTTCTATGATGTCATCCTCCTCTAATTCTTTGAGTTTTGCTTCAATTTTGTCTCTTAGTTGTAATGGTGTTTTTCTGTAACGCTGTGCAACTGGTGGTACAGATTTGTCTATGTGTAAGTCTATCTGTGTATCTTTCAATTTCCCAATTCCATTGAACACATTAGGAAATTTCTCCAGTATGCTATCTTGTTCAGATGTCACCTTGTTTACTTCCGGTATGTTTACTTTCACAAGGTTCAGTTCTTCAGATGTTTTACGAGACAACAAAGGTGTTTGTTTCACCTTTGACTACATACACATCTGCCACGGTAACTCTTTCAGCAGTTTCTATTACTGCTTTAAACATGCCTATTAGTGGCAGTGGTTCTTTAGTGTGGTATGGTTTGAGAGTTATGTTAGGTTTCATTCAATTGTATTTTGTTATTTTGTGTTTCTAGCATCATGGATTTTCTGAAAGGAAAGTGTTTTTCACCAATCAGTTTTGGGACAACCTGTGTCTGCACAAACAGTGGCGTTTATATCTTTCCTATTCACTGTTGTCTGTGATGTTTCTGCATCGTTTGCATTTACTGTTGGTTGTTTGTGGTACTGTAGTGTTTTCTTTTCATGCTTTTTCTTTTCCAATTTTCAATGTTTTTTATTTTTTGCTTTTTTTAAGTTTTTTATTTTTTTCACCTGTGTGATTTTCTATGTCTTTTCCACATTTACCTGTGTGATTTGTTTTTTTCACATTTTACCCATGAGTTCTGTGTGATTTGTGTTTTGTTTTTCACATTTTCACCTGGGTGATTTTACGGTTTTGTTTTAACAATTTTCACCTGTGTGATTTCTGTTTTCTTTTCACATTTACCTGTGTTGATTTTCTGTTTATTTTTCACCATTTTAACTGTGTGAGTTTATGTTTTGTTTTCATTTTCATGTGTGTGGTTTCTGTTGTTCAACGGCAAATACAAGTGCTCACCGATTTCGTCGCTTGTCCCCATTTGTTTCAGTTGTTCCAAAGATTTACTTTTCGAGATATCTGTGATCTGGTCTCTGTGTTTTCTACTGTTACTGTTTTCTTTTTGTAACTGATGACTTAGTCCTTTGTTCTTATTTAATCCTGTGTGTGTTAATAGTTGATTGACTTGGCAATTGACAGTCAGCGGCGAAATGATTAAGTTCCCGCAAGATGACATTCTTGCCTTTTGCAGGACACTCTCTGTCATGTGGCCAATCAAAACCACAAAAAATAGCAAAAGTGCCTGATTTGTGATTCTTAGAGTCATTAGGCTACCTGTGGTTTGTGTCTTTGTTTGGCCTAGCACCAGAGAACTGAATCTTGTTCACTCTACCTTTGAGATCCTGATGACACCACGAGCTCTTGTTTCTGAAAGTTCAAGGGTACGTGCAGTTCAAGGATATTTTCCAGTGTTGCTCCTTTCAAGGGCTCTTTTCTGAGTGACTTGAAACGACATCCGGAAAGGATCTTGGTCTGTATTTCTCTGTCGGGGTCAGCGAAAATACATGCGGGACTGACAAACTTTCTCATCTGGTTTACCAAAATGCTCTTGGTCTCAAGTGTTCTTTTTTTGCCTGTCGAAAGTTATTGATTGTGCTATCACACACTCTTTTGGCTGTGGTGACATACTTGGGTAGGGCATCTACTGACGGTTTGATCTGTTCATCTGTGCCAGTCTCAGGCAGAGTTGTAAAATATCTTGAAACTCTTGCCAACCATAGTGGAGTGAGAAAGGTGCTCTCGGCCTCTTTCTGAAGCGAATCGAACATCCTAACATGACCGACTGGAATCTTTTGAGCCATTTTCCATCGTAGTGACAAAGAAGAGGGGGTCCTCATACGGATCAAAAACAGCAAACGAAGGCTACGCCATCGGTGCGAGCAGATGTCCAGAAACTGTCCGGTACTCCGTTACTATTTTGTTTGGTACACAGTCAGCACAGTCCGTGCGGTTGATGCAAGCCTCGAAATCCACACGATGAACAAAATGCTCAACTTCTGCACGATTTACTACGGAGGATGACATCGTTAGCGACAATCGGTCTGTAGGTTCGTGAAAGTTCCCACTCACGCATCAATAGTCGCAATATAATATCGGGGTTTATATCAAACGGCTCTTGAGACTCGCTTGTGACCACCTAAAAATCTCTTTATTATTTAGCGGCTCGTAGAAGAAGGTGCCGAGTGTCCGTGTTGCCGGTTGATAGGCGTATTGTAAGTGATCGCACGTTGTATATGGTGTAACATGGTAGGGATATACAATCACAGGGGTGCTATGGGAGACACAAGTCATTATCTGAGTTAAAAAATCTCACTGAAAGGTGATGAAACACAGAATCTATATACATTTTATTTAGTATGACCAAGAACGATTTAAAATCAGTTTCAACAAACATCGGACCATTCTATAAATAATGACCTTGAACTTTCTTGAGTCTATTGTGCCCTTAAAACAATAGGTCATAATATGGCCAAAACTATCTTCTTAGAAACCTTATGAGCAACGAACAGATGGTATAATTTTAAAAAATTTTTTTAACAATCTTATTGTTTACCCCTGTACATTTTTGCCCTTTATAAAAACACCAAGAAACACATTTTAAAAAATGGACAACCCCATGATTTTGAGATCTCCATGAAATTCTGTATTGGAAAAACATGGTGTAAATTGTATATGAAAAAAAAAACCAAAACATCATTACAGTTCCCCATGTACTAGCATCGACAATGAAGCAAAATCGATGAATGTATAAATTACCAAAAAAAAACCAGATTGATTAAAATGTCATTGCAATAATGAATTCATCCTTTCCAACACGATTGGCTCTCCATGTCCACGCACCAGGAAAAAAAGGCAAGAAAGAAAGAAAGGAAAAGAAACAGACAAAAAAAGAAACAGACTAAAAGAAAGCCGGTGAAGAAAGAAGGATCCGGACAAAGAAGGGCGAGAAGAAAGAGAAAGAAAGGCGTGCAAAGAAAGCATCGGGCGAGAAAGAAAGAGAAAAGAAAGAAGGGGAGGGAGAAAGAAGAAAGAAGAAAGAAAAAGAATGAAAGGAAAAAGAAATTGAAAGAAAGAGGTCTATACAAAAAAATTGAATCTGATTAGTTCATTCTTCTTCTTCTTGGCGTATGAGGAAGCCGCGAAATGTGTTTGTAAACGTGGAGCCACCCTGTTGATTGGTTGGGTTTGAGATATCTGTATCAAACGCGGACGAAAGGTAGGGCACTCATTTGAGAATGTGATCCGCAGTTTTTGATGGAGAGCCACATTGGGAGGCT
>JAMKCH010030632.1:0-16691 GCA_023653785.1 Ophioderma brevispina | reverse complement strand
CCAAAGAGTTTGATGTGGTTTGAATGCTGTAGGTATATTGCATTGTCCAAGGACTCATTCCAAGAACAGTGAGATCCATGGCCATTCTTCATTAAGACAGAACTTAACCCCACATTGAATAGGGATGGGGCCTATGAACTACCAAAAGTCTGATTTTCATAGTGGGACCACTTAATAGGACACTTTCGACATCCAGAAGTAAAGAATCTGAATTACCATTCAGCTGTGGGAGAGCGTGCCCTAGTGGTTAAGGTACTTGCCTGTGACACAAATTTACCAAAACTCCCGGGTTCATATCGCAGTGGGGATTTATCTGGGTTCTCAATTCTGGATTTGATCTGTATACCAGCTATTGATTAAATACAGAATACCGCTCTCCTACATGGTTCACTTGGAAATGAGAAAAATAATCATGAAAGCATCCCATCCTTCAGAGGGGATGTTAAGCTGCTGGTCCCGTGTACAGAGAGTCACAACTGTACATGTACATCACAGTGAGTGTCGAATAAGAGTAGGGTGTAAACCCCTGACTGTTCCCAATCTGCCCCAGCCTCAAAGTGGGCCATGTTAGGAGTGCCATATAATGGATACATGCAGCTCCAGATCAGCATACTCAGTTGAATAAATCCTGACACTACCACAAGCCATTACCAATGACTTGTGGATACGCAAAGAGGACCATTCAGCCACCACCCGCTGATGGCAGAGAATGATTTCTTTGAAATATTTGTAACAAAACACTGCAGGTTGATAACAGATTTTAATTGTAGTTTTCTTGTCTTCAAGGAACACATTAAAATCCATTCAGTTAACATAAATAAGAACAATAGCAACCTTTGGTATTGTATGGTTCAAAAGGTTTCTTTTTAAAGCTGATTTTGCTCTCGGCTTGACTTGATGGAATAAAACAACTGTCACAACAGAATATATCAAAAATTGTTATTTTTAACATAAAACAACATTGTTTTTGACTTAATTCATTTTGGAGTGAAGTAGGCACGTAGGTTACCGACGAGGTGAATATGCCAGAATAACAGGAGCTAACTGGATTAGGTATTGTAGAGAGCTAGACTATTTCAAAGCCCTTACTTGCATCAACTGTATTATTAAAGACACTATCAGTGATTCACCCGAAAGAGTCAAAAATATTTGAAATTTGCAGAAATAGCTTAAAGGTGAAGATTAAATCTATATAATTCCCATAAGGATTTGGGGAATTGAAATAAAGGGAAGAAAACAGCAATATTAAAAAATATAATAATAAAATATAATCATCGACCCTGCTGTGTGTCGCAAAGTGACACTGCGCATACTTTCTAACAACTCCGAATCTTAGTTCATCGGAGCCCTGGTTCATCGGAGGTGATAACAAACGTGTCACTTCTATGATTCGAGGCCATTTGGCACCCTTTATGACCATTTCTTTGGATTGTTTCTAGCATGCAAGTGAAACAAATAGGCATTCTAAAATGTGCATGTTATTTCCTAACTAGCGGCTACCATTCCAGTCTCCTGCTCTCTCTTCAGGTAACAATTTGGCGCATTTTATGCCAGTTTACACGGCGGCCTAAAAATGGCCGACTTGTGACGTCAGCATACCTATTACCTGTTGTAGAAAGTGTCCGTACGGACAATTATGGCTAAAATAATTAAAATGATTTTGGCTTTATTTGGCTGCGCTTTGTCATATTTGGATACCCATACTTATTCCAAACATGCAAAAATCTGAGTTTTGAAGATTTTTTTGTTTTTCTGATTTATCAAATCACTGATAGTGCCTTTAAATACAGTTCTATATAGCTGAACAGAGAGATGTAGTATTTCAAATGAGTAATGCCATCATATGTTAAGATTCAATTTGGAAAAAAAGTGCAGTAAATTGGCCCTGGTTTAATGTCTAGGTCTAATTATGAGGTAGAAAACCACAAACCACAATTCAGTCAGAATGGTATAGTGAAAGGGCAAGCAGTTCAATCTTTGTCAATTTAAAACAATAATCTTGAATAAATGTAATAGCGGGTAGCAGCGGGTGTATTGATTCCATCCCATAATGCACCGGTTGTGGGAAATTTCACTTCAATATTGTTGTGATCCAACAAAAATCCTATTCTTAACACATATAAACCCTGAACTTTACACTCATTTTAGCCCACAAGGTGCTAGTACTTCGGAAATTTTGTGCATGATCATGAAATGTCTTGTGGTTCCTCAACACTTTTTATCCCTAAGTACTGACATGTATTTAGTACAGCACAGTATAGGCACATTGCAATGCATTATGGGATTGGTTTGATATATTTAGTACAGCACAGTATAGGCACATTGCAATGCATTGTGGGATTGATTCAAAATACCCTCTGAGTGGGTAACTTATGTCATCCCAACAGATATGTGTCTGTCTGTATGTCTGTCTGCCTGTGACTGTTCATTAATCCACTACACTGACAAAATGCAATCACCCGCAATCTTGGTAGGCTGGTAGACCGACTTCTAGAGCGGTTTAGTTTTGCAAAGAGATATCAGCATGTTAATGAATATTAATAAGTTTATTTGCATATCAACAAAAACATGTCATTAATCCATTGTACTGACAAAATGCAGCTACCCATGAACTTGGTAGACTGGTGCTGTATAGTTATGCAACATAATGAGCTAATTTGCATATGACAAGGTAAAGGTAAAGGTAACTTGATAATTGCATCAATTTGCATATGAGCAAAACAATATATGTGGGCCACCTTTTACAGTACTACCTGCAACTTCTTGTTTTGCTATGAATACAAATGAGTAATTTGATAGAATACTGACTAATTGTTATGAACAAATCAATATGTGCAGAGTATCCTTAATTATTAACCTTCGTATTCTTGTGTTTTTCAAGTCAAATCTAGAGCTTGTCCAGTAAATATTAACGGATACTTGATAATTGCATCAATTTGCATATGGCAAAACAATATATTTGGGCGCAACCTTTATCATGTACTGCATAATTTCTTGTTTTGTAAGGTTTGTGGTTGAAGTTTTGTTAAAATTAATTGTAAGCACTACGCATGGCCTGTTTTTCAACATATATTGTCATTTTAACAGAATACCGCACATAACACCCACACATATCAACGGGCACAGGGTCGTTGGAGTTTTTGTGAAGAGAATATTTTTAAGTACAAAAGACAGATTTCTGAAAGACCAAAGCTGATGTAATGTAGAAGAAACAGTGCATATTTGTATTAGTAAAATGTTAAATAATTACAAACACCCGTAACCGAAAACAAGCCCTTGTGTCAATTCATTGAGTGACGACGTCGTGCCATAGAGCAGGATTTGGGCCTATTTTGATCGCATTTGTCATTTTCCCCAAAATTTAGTTGCTTTGTACAAAACAAGTACAGACTAATAATATGTTATCATCTAATAAATGCAGAACTTACAAAGTTCAATGGGATGATGATGACTTGGGGAAATCTCGTTAAGTTTCAACATTTGCGCTTGTTTTCATATGGATAGTGTTGTTGGTGTCGTCAATTCTCTTTACCAACAGACCGGTGTGTCACTTCTGCTTGTAGAGCAGAAGTTTGGAAGTGGTTCTGCTGTATGTATTTATACAAATATTAGTATGAGTACCCTTATGTATGAGAGGAGGATTGTTCCATTCTCTTCACAATGTGAAAGAGGTTTGTTCTCTTCTGATCACAAGTGGTTGGTTTGGTTCTCATTTTGCAAAGCTGTATGCCATGGGTGGTTAAAGAAAATCTGGTCTTTCTCAATAATCAATTAAAAAAACTTATAATCTGAGGGACAAGTGTAACCTGTTCAATTTCTGGTAAATTAACGGACATCAAATTTAGCGGAAAATATTTTCTAAATTCACTAATTAAATATTAAAAAAAAAAAAAAAAAAAAAAATCCTCAAAAAATTGACTTGTTAATTTACGGGACATTTTACTGAAAATTTCTGCAGCAAAATTTCCCCAAGAAAACTTCTGTATTTTTAAATTATGGATCTTCTATTAAATACCAATGTTTTCCGAATCGAGCAAATTTCTGTAAAAATGCTGTAAAAGGTTCCCAAAGTGACAAAGGCTTTCCATTGTTATAGGAAAAAGTCAGTTAACTTACTGCAACGTCTGGAACTTTTTGCTGCCAGAATTTCCGTAAATTTAAGAGCATAGTTTTACCAGTGTAGTATACATTTCCATTAATCTATTAACCATTTCCTAGCCATCTTTTCTTCATTTCTCACACCCTTCCTACCCATTTCTTGTCCCTTTCCTTCTTGTCCATCTCTCCTTCCCCTTTTTACTCTCCATCTTTTTCCCTTCCTCTTCCTCCATCTTGCTTCTTCTCTCCCGCTTCCCCTTTTTTTTGTTCTTTTCTTTCCTTTCCTCTCTCCTCTCCCCCTCTCTTCTTCCTTTTCCTACGTTCTAAGTTCTATTTCTCCTCTAGTTCTGTACATGCAGTTATGCGAGAACTATCATAATGCAAAATTAAAATATATGGAATATTAGGCTGAATTTTAGCACCAAATATACCCCCATATGTCTGAGAGAAAGTATTGGTTGCTCAGGGGTCCCTCTTGATATGACCAATTGACAATGTGAATGACCCTGTACCAACACAGGAATCACTTTGCAAAGCTTCATATAAAATATTTATTGATCTGACAAGTTAGATGTAGATTTAAGAATAGGAAAAACCACAGAACGTATCATTTATAGATTCTGTAAATGTGGTTGAAACACCTTGAAGGTATCTGTCATGTGCAAGTCATTAAACCATTAAGAAGTTGACAGTCGTATATTACTAGAAATTGATAACTATAGTGTTTTTACTTGTTTGTTATGTACCCGATGTCTGTTATTCTTTGCCTGCTTGCCAAAGTTGACACCTTGTACTTGTGGCCGTGAACTATACTTTGTTAATTACCAAATAGGCAAAAAATATTTAGCTTTTGTTTATCAGCGCATGAAAGTAATTTTTGTGTCATCTGCAGGAATTGCAGAAGGCACATAGGGATTACTCTGGTCGTGTGTCTGTGGTCAGAATGTTAACATTTAAACATTTTGCATGCCTAGTAAGTTCCGTAAGGCCTACGATGATGTAACTTGGTGGAAAGGAGAGGGCGGGGTGGGGTGACATGTTGGTGACCTCATGTGACCTTCGTGATCTCATGTGACGTTGGCCCCATTCACAAACTGCGATGGATCGGTCCACTCACGTCCCGGGGACCGCGATGTATTTTCTTTTTTTACATGTGCGCGCCTCTCGACACAAGCGTGCACCGTGTACATTGTACGATGCATTTCTGTTGCTTTTAGTTGTGTATACACACTATTCTATATCAATTCATATAGTGTTACCCTAACAGTACCAAACACTACAAATACTTTTAAGTCCCACATGATGTGATTGTATCATCAACTGACCACAGGCCTGACTGGGCCAGACTCGTAGATGTGGGGTGCCATAGGCGGCCGTGGGAGCAGCGTGCAGGTCCCCGGATCGAATGCACACCAAACCTTCCACCCTTCTCTTTTCTCTCTTTCTCCCTGGACTCAACTAAAAACAGCGAGGGTGTTAGGGTTTAAAGTCTTTCCTAAGTTGCCCCCTCTGGCTCAAAAAACGGGATGATATTGACCATAATATGCATTTTCATTCCTCTTCTTCGGGGAATTTTGACCAAGTTCAGCCTAAATTGGGGCAAAATTAAAGTAATTTGGCAATGTGGTACACGTACATTTTGTCGACACTAAGAAATCATCATTTCTGTATAACAAATGTCATTTTGGTTAAAGTTTTGTAATTTATTATCTCCTTTAAAAATGCTTATGGAATTGCAGCCAAAGTTAATCAGAAGAACCACTCACCCAAGGCCCATATGGGGTGTACACAGATTTGGGTGAAGAGTTATGATTGAAGGGGCAAACTATCATCATCACATTCTGAAGTGGTACATGTTCGAAAGTTGAACATTTTCTGATCACATTAAGGGGCAAGACACATGGTTGGAGAACTGCCTTGTTTATCCCAAAGTACTGGTATATAGTACAGTGAAGATCATATTGCAATGCATTATAGCTCTCTGGAGGTATTCGCTGATGTAGTGCATGTTAATGGTTACTGGTTCAAGCCTTGGCTCATGCACCTGTTCTGAATTATGATATATGCATAGGTTTTGTGTTGTGATCAATGTGATCAGTGGCTCCTACAAAGTTAGCGTGACCCAGTTGACCTGGAAACTGTCTTATTCTACAATCTTGTTCAAAATTGTTGGAACACTTTATGCAGATTTGGTTCCCGCCCCCTCATTTCAATGTTGCATGAGCACGACACACTTGGGCAATCTCGCACTATATTATTTTCAATACTGATTGTGAGGGGATGGGGAGGGGGAAAGAAAGTTATAGTTACAATGCGTTTCAAGCCTATATCTCTTGCATAGCTGCCAATATTAACAAGTGTTCCAAGGACTTATGAACAAGATTGTAGCTACATCAACAAATAGCCATCCACCAGATTCTAGAAGCCTGTCAAAAAGTTGGGCAAAAATGGTGCCCTTCAGCTTGGAAATGTCTTTAGTTCAACAGAAATTTGTACCCAGACATGAAACAAAATGCCCCTGGTCAGCAGTCCTTGGTGCGTCATGGCCACCTATTCGTTTATCTATTCGTTTATCTTTAAGTTCTGCACGTTTTAAAATGTATATTTTATATATATTTTTCTGTGTACATTATTTGCTTTGTATGATGTCTATTTTTAATGTATTATGTTTGACCCCTGGGCCAAATTGAAGAACAGTGTTGATCACTGAATTTGTTCCCCAGGCAAAAGAAGTTTTAATAAATAAATAATAAATAAATAGAAAATCCAGAGCATAATTGTTAATTGTTACCAAAATTGTCACTTTTACTGTCTATAGCCGATGATAATTTCTCCATAATCCATGCTTCATGGATATAATGGAAAATTTATTCAAGAACATATGGAATCTTTAGTATAATTGCTGTCAGCTAGAACAAAATTAGCTACTAATTTTAACTAAGTAGTTAAAATTTCAAAAATTAGCAACTGTATCGCTGGAAGATTGCCAAATGCTTTCACACGAGATAAATGTTTTGTTTTAAAAAAATACACTAGTACAAAATTTTCACAATAGCAAGCTTACCTTGAGGCATTTGTTTTTTTTTTTTTTTTTTTTCAATATTAACAAGTGTTCCAAGGACTTATGAACAAGATTGTAGCTACATCAACAAATAGCCATCCACCAGATTCTAGAAGCCTGTCAAAAAGTTGGGCAAAAATGGTGCCCTTCAGCTTGGAAATGTCTTTAGTTCAACAGAAATTTGTACCCAGACATGAAACAAAATGCTGTGAAATAGAAAATCCAGTACTGAGACTGTAATTTACAAGATAAATGTTTATTTTCATTTTTCATGAATTACAATCATTTTGTACACAATTGAAATGTGGGGGAAAAGGTAAACAGAGGGAAAACAAGTTCAATTATAGAAAATTTAAAAAAAAAAATATCAAAAATCCTGCAAAAGGTGAAGGATGTCGGCAGCAAGAGCATAATTGTTAATTGTTACCAAAATTGTCACTTTTTCCTGTCTATAGCCGATGATAATTTCTCCATAATCCATGCTTCATGGATATAATGGAAAATTTATTCAAGAACATATGGAATCTTTAGTATAATTGCTGTCAGCTAGAACAAAATTAGCTACTAATTTTAACTAAGTAGTTAAAATTTCAAAAATTAGCAACTGTATCGCTGGAAGATTGCCAAATGCTTTCACACGAGATAAATGTTTTGTTTTAAAAAAATACACTAGTACAAAATTTTCACAATAGCAAGCTTACCTTGAGGCATTTGCAGCCTGGAATTCGGAGCATCTTACTAGTGTACATATCGAAGGTTTACTGCAAAAAGGCCCCATCTGCAATTATAGCTGCCAGGTGTTAGATGTGGCAGGTGTAACCACTTGCAGAAACCCAGTGACAAATGGCAGCTATTGCAAGGGGGCTTTTTTGCCATAAACCCTTGATATACTACATGGGATAGTAGGGAAAATAGTCTCGGTACTCTATTTTCCGTTGGTCACTGGCTTTATGGGGCCTATCATCCCGAATCCAAGGGGTGATGAGGCCCATAAACAAAAACCACTACCGAGAAAAAATACGTGTGCCATATTTCCCTCTTGTGTAGCATGTGTTTTATTCCACCTCAATTCTGGAGAAGTAAGGAAATATGGCCACAATATCTTAGGGAAATAGAACTTGTAATAGGGAAATTGGCCAAGAATCGCCAGGGTAGCTAATGAATATAATGAGTTGTAATAACATTTACTGCTTGCAGATTGTGATCTTCAGCTTACCAATCAAACTTAAAGGGTGATTCAGAGATTTTGAAAATATTATATTTTCTGGAGTTAAATAGTTTTAAACTAGAAAAATAAAGATACTAACCTAAAATGCTTAATTCCAAAGGTAGAGAAGAATCGGATTTGAGTTTCATGGCAGTACACCATTTAGGTACAGAAAGATACGTGCATAGGATACCGTGTATAATAAAAATTCCGGATCGGAAATTTAAACAAATTGTATTTTCTATATGGAAGTACTTGGATTTGAGATTTAGTTATTTAGCCAGTGAGTATTAGATGGACAAGCATTAGGTATATGCAAAAAACCACAAAGATTTTTTTGGAAATGAGGGCGCCCTCCTCGGGGAAATCTCTGAGCCGGCCTTAACCCCCGTAATACTTACTATGATACAATTCTGTTTGATTGTGCTCCTTTACAGGGACACAACAAATGATGACCTTGAGTACCCAATACCAAAATGATGCTTTTATACTTCTAAGAACCCACTATACCACCATTGTACATAATCTCTGATTTGCTCATTAAATGATGTAACATTCCATTAGCCAATCAAAAGAGTGCTTAGATGCTTAGATATTTTGCTATTACTCTACCCAGTTTTGAGCTGATATAATTTTGGGAAATTTCTGGACTGAAATGATTGCACGAAATGGAGAGTTGGAATTCTGATTGATCAATAATCGCATTTCCAGTTAAAAATTAACAAAAAATACATCTGTCTTCAATGGAAAAGGGCCAATTACAAAACCAAATTGTGTATGCATGTAGCACATAACACCTGGCCTAATGTATTTTTATACACAACTGAAGCAGTTGTAAACTGAACAGATAACATATACAATTTCAAGGCCACTTCACTTCTCGTCATGTGAGTGCGAAAGTGCAATAGCTGCCATTTGTCAGAATTTCCCATTTAACATTCTATAATGCCAAGTCTTTGGTCAGTGGTTCTTGAGGATGTCAACCTGAAGAATCATTTCAAGAGCCACTGACTCGAGGAAAGATAAATTCAAAGTCATCCTAATACATGGCAGCACACAGATGTATCACATGGCAGCTATTGCACACGGCGATCTGTGTTGGGACATCACAAAACCGTAGAATTAATACTGTAGAGGATGCAAGGCAGCTTTATGAAAATCTTATTTATTATGACAAAACTAGAATAAAACATATTATTGACAACTGATAAAAGTTGGAATACAAGCCAAAAAGAACTCTGCCTGAAAATATGTCGAGGGTTTAGGGCAAAAAGGCCCCATCTGCAATAGCTGCCCGGTGTTTTAGGATTTGGCAGGGTATAACACTTAACCCAACCCTGACCCTATCTCCCGGAGAACTGAAGGCTTGAGGGGAAGAGGGGACAAGAAAAGTCGCTAATTCGGGTTGGGATTCGAACCCAGGGCTCTTCGGGCCCAGCCCCATGACCGGGATAGCACGCTACGCGGTGTCGCTGGGACCATTGAGTCTTGGTGTTGATTGACGTCCATCGCTACTTTATGGACTTAGTGCATTTTCTCAATTAACACAGTGAGCTTGGTGAGATTTAGTTGTGCTAGGGTTAATAAGGACACACCTGACAAACTGGCAGCATTGCAGAGGGCCTTCTTGCAGTAAACCCTTGATATGTAATAAGGGTAGCACCACAACTGGCATAGATTCCAGAAAATAAACTTGCATACATACTAAAACTTGAAAAAGAACAAAAAACTAAAAAATTAAAAAAAAAAAATCAGAAATTCATCTTCAGACTAGCAAACCCGGATGGAAAAATGACAAAAAGACCAAAACCGAGAACGTCAACATTTTTGGAAAAGATACTTGTGCAAGTGGTTGACTCGAAGGCCAGTAAGAATCATTAAGAATAAAACAAAAATCCACCGCCAATTTGACTGAAAAAAAATGGGGAAGGGGGGGGGGAATTTTTAACAATTTTCAAATTTGGACAATGAATTTCAGTGGAAGCATGGGTGAATAGACTTGGCTTCCTGTAGAAATGTCTGTTCAACTTGTGTGCTATATGTTCTTCAAAGTGGTTTACTTTGTGTAGAATAGTGTCGTTAGAGAGAATATTCTTCTAGTCAGATAAAAAGAATTGTGAAAAAATAGGAAAGTTCCATTATAGAGGAATGATCAAGAGCATTTTAACCAATCCCATATAATGCATTGCAATGTGTTTATACGTATTGGATCTCTGATGGTCGCTATGCAATATAGCATGAGGCAACCTCTGAGGGACCAATCACAATAGACCTTCTATAATATTATATTTGTATGCACCTTCTTATGCGTCTCTGATGGTATTAATGTAACCACTCTGGTATAAGCCCCACTTCGAGTATAAGCCCACCCCCAATTTTAAAGACAAGACAGGAAGTAGCATACACTCGGTAAAAGCCAGGTGGTAATTGTGACATCACAAAACAATTGTGGCAGTAAAAAAAATCGCAAACAAAAATCACATTTAAACCGAAACTCTAAAGCCTTCAACGTAGGGCCCAATGCAGTGGGATGGCTTGTTTGCTATAATTACTTGTGATTGGAAAATTGAACTTTTACTTTTAATGTTTAATATACTCTGCTACAAATAGTGTACATAAGGCAACTACAGTGATTTGCTAAAATCAGAAAATCGAAAAAATCATCAAATAATCAGTTTTGCATATAGTAACAAGTACAGGGATCATACACAACCCTGCAAATGATATGACCAAGAGCAACCTAATAGGACAGAATCGGAAATTTAGTAATACTGTCGTTCGGACACTTACTAAACAGCGTAATGAATGGGGAATAGTATCTGGAAACACTGCCGTTTTCTTCTCTTCTGTCATTCCTTCGTGGAAAATTTTAAACATATGAGAATTCTACCAGACTATCCTTCACTTGAAGCTATTCATGCAAATTTCCAAATATTTTCAAATCACTGAGAGGTCTGTAAGTGTATTGGTGAATAATAATGCTCTGAAATTAGATTTTTTTGGCAATTTTGTATTCTAATATTTGTTCCCAAGTTCTAGCCCTCCCCGGGTATAAGCCCACCCCACATTTGAAGTAAAATCTCTTTTGGGGGATGGGCTTATACCGGTGTGCTTTCGGGATTCATATTTAATATAAGGGAATTTAGCCAAACATGGATTTTATCACAATAATAAAACATGTAGTCTAGACTAACAGCAGTAAAATTCCAGTTTTAAAACAACATTCAGTCATTTGTGTCAACTTTAATCTCTGATTTGAGCTATGTATAGCCTCACATTATTTTTACCATTCAGAGGAAAAGCAATCTGTAGAGAAGGCGACGGTCATATTAAGACCCCCATTTAAGTACGCTGACACCCAAAGACCCACTATTTTGAAAATGTCACCAAAGACCCCTATTTTGGGGAAATTTTGAAAAAACCACCAAACACCCCACAAAAAAAAGCAAAAATTTTTGAAAAATTGGCTAAAAGACCCATTTTTGGAAATATTTTGCAAATTTGTCACTGAAAAACCCCAAATTTAGGGGCATTTGGCTGTCTCTCACCCAACACCCCTATTTTTTTTTACTCATCGTCACCGAATGCCCCAGGTTTGAAAGCGCCAGCCTTGCACCCATATCCATTTCATATGTGATCTCCCTCCGCGGGGAGGGTACTTTACCATCTGATTGGGGAACGGGTTGGTGCAGTGTATTGTCCCTCGCCTTTCACCAATGAGCGTCCGATGTTCGATCCCTGGTAGGGGCTCGTTCTCGGTGGCTTTATGTGAATTTGGTTTCTCGAATCCATACTCATTCCCCCAGGTTTTCTCCGCTTACTCCGGTTTCCTCCTGACTTTCTAAAATCAAGCTGCTTGGATAAAATATGTTCTGGATCATGGTTTCTCTGAGTGCTGAGCGCTTCTGGCTGCACCACAGCGCCTGAGCGGTGATGTGGATATGTCACAAAAAGTTAAAAATACACATTATTATTATTATGTAGTATTAGTATTATATACTTTGGGGACTTAACTGTTTTTTAAGGGTCTACAGTTTTCAATCTTAATATGGACTGCACCATGTGGTTGTTTTGATTTTCTCAATCCCTACCACTTCAGTAAATTCAAGGAAATAATAATAAATATTCTTTGTTTTAATGAAACTGGTGAAAACCAATTTAACAATTGACATGCTTGAACTAATATTTCTGATTTAGAAATAGCAGAAAATAGAACATCAAACGTGAGGTTTTTCTTTTTGAAAATCTTAGCATCTTCACACCAGTCAATAATTGTCAACATTATGGTTTAGACCGACGGGCCCACGTGCATTAAAAACGATTCACTTGTTACAGCGCACCTTATGGGTAAATTCAGCAGACAACTAAAATGGCGCTGAACACAAGAAAACACAATCTGGAGTTGATTCCCACAGCATCACCCAGTTGACGGGCGGGACCTTGGTGGTTTTAATATCAATGAGTACGAGTCTAGTATGATAGTCATGTAATAGATACATTGTTGAGAATATTACGGCAAACTTAATAGTTCGCCTACAAAGAACCGGCGTGCTTAATGTGACGTTTTTGATTATTTCCTCAATCACTACACGTCGTAAATCAAGGAAAAAATAATAAAATATTATTTGTTAATTAAACTGTTGAAAACAATTTAACCATTAGAATGTGAAAATAATATTTTATTTAAGAAACATGCAGAAATAACACATCCAAACAGGCGAGTTGGTTTTTGGCTACGAAGTAAAGTCTATATGAGAGTGCTGGGTGATAGATCAAAATGATTCATCAAACTTTATTTCCAATTACTACCACAGGATGAAAACAAAACAGTGATATGGAGGAGTCGAAGAAAAGGTCTATAGGGCCCAAAAACACTCACCCCCCTTGGAATACATTTTCACGCCAAGAAACAGGATAACTATCAAGAAACAGCACAGAAGTGTTACACTTGTAACACTTGAAACACATTTCTGTAGACTAATAGTCAATACTCTTTTTTTCTTTTTTTTTAGTTCAACTGTAGTGGTCTGGGACTCTTTGCTGCAGTGTTAGTAGGGTCTCTACCAAAAAAACAGGAACCCATTTTTGAGACATCAAGGTTAGTAACTGTAAAGTGTAATTGCTATACTTAACACATGTGACTTACTTTGGCCTGGATGTTGTTTTTGGAATAGATGGCCTTGCAGGGCATATGAATTTTGTAGTCATGTGTCTCAGCCTGGGAAACTGATTACTACTCCACTTTAACATGCCGTGTGGGAGTATATCAGTTGAAAAAAAAGTTGAGATTTAAGGCCTTAATTATTCCTCTCAGATGTTTATCAGAGATTGTTGTAAAGATCACTGCGATCGACATAAAAATTTTGGGCCGTATCGGAAAGGCTTTTGTGTCATCAACCACACTATAGAGAAAAGGGGAAAACAAATTTGACCATGTATTGGTATATCCAGGAGGTTGATTGTTTATGTTGTTCTGATCTGGCCAGGGAAGAAACAAGGTCAGTCAGCTTCAATGCCTTGGTGACCTGGGGAAGCAAGTTCCAATACAAAACATGTTGCTCTGCTCTCAGCCACTATCATGGACTTTAATTGCTCGCTAATTGATTGCATGGCACATGTGAGGGTAGTGGTAATAAATCTTGCTTATATTATGAGTGAAAGAACCAACATTGACAGGGTAGGTGACTGCCTGGCCAGACCAATACCTGGCTAATGACAAAGACTCGGTTTCGCGCTATCGCCATCGCCCGAAACCGCTCTCGCGCTGAACATGCTCGTTGCCGCTCGCTTCGCGTCGCGGTGTTCTTCTGTGCGGATAACTAAACCGAGTCTTTGACAAAGACTAATGATTTTGTCACACATTGGAGTTATGTTAACAATTAAATGAGAAAGGTTTCTTTGATGGACAACTTAGAAAATGATTTTTTTCCTTTGAATGCCACTTAATCATTTTTATTGAACTGTTGTGATGTGTGCATTGGTGTGTGTGTGTTTGCCTGTGTGCGTGTGTGAATTGGTAAAAATGTAATGGGAACAATGTGGTACATAAAAAATTTAAATGTTTCAAATGGGGATATGACAGCAAAACAATTAAATGTACAGGTTGGGGAGGGAGGTTCTACAGGAAGTATGGTTATGTGCGGCCTATAAGGGACCTAATTTGTCGCTCTTTTTTATCCCTGCGCTTGAAAAGAGAGGGGGATATTGCGAGGGTGCGCATGATCCGTATTGTAATGTATGTGTATATGTGTTCCAGTTGGTTAGGTTTTGGTTGTATGTGTCTCCTTTGAAAAGGTTTAAGTCCGATTTAAAACCATTATTATGTTTTCAGAATCTTCCATCCTATACCTTGTACACAGCGAACCCTAACCAGGACAGGGCGTTTTGCCGGCCGACGGGCCATATGCAAGGAGAAAAGCAATCTATTTTATTTTTAACGGCCCAGATGCAACGAGAGCCAAAGATTGCGTTCATTGCATACGGCCGTTTTCCCGGCACAGGATTAGTAGCGTAAAGTCAATAACGGCACAGATGCAACAAAACAATCGCGCATTTTCCCGGAAGACGGCCCAATGCAACGAAACAAACATCGCGCCATTTAACGGAAAGAGCCCAGGTGCAACGAAAAACATCGCGCCATTTACCGGAAAGACGCCCGGTGAACGAAAAACATCGCGTGCAAAATGCAATAAAAACAGGGTAAATAAAATAAATAAATAAATAAAAATGGATGCACACTGATCGCATGAAAATTTTGGTTTTAGGGGGCCCCTTATAGTTCGCCCGTCGTACGTGGACTCTTCGATAAATCATGTCGTGCGTGGCGCTATTATGCTACGTCATGCTCGGTTTACGCATGATAGGTTATGCATACTGTTAACCCAAAGCTTATCGAAATGGTGGCGGTATCACCATCGAAATCGAAATTGTCTATGGGGCATTTGTACAGGTCACCCGCCTGATGAAAAGAATTGCGCCTTCTGCGGGCCAAGGACGGCCCAAAGGCAGCGAAAAGCATCGCTCATTTCAGTCACCACGGCCCAGGTGCAACGAACAACATCGCATCATTTTTCGGGGTTTTGGAAGACGGCCCAGGTGGCAACGAAAAACATCGCGTCATTTCGGGAAGACGCCCAGGTGCCAACGAAAAACATCGCGTCAATTTTCGGTAAGACGGCCCAAATGCAATGAAACGCAATGAGGGTCAGTTTGGCGCGGGACCAAAAATAGTTGTTGACGCCCAGATGCAACGAAAAGCATTTCCGGCCGGTACCACGTGTTCGTGCCCTTTGTTTCCTCTCGGCCGCGTTAGGGTAATGTACCATTAAAACCATGTACCTGAGGACAGTGACATGGTTTTTGAGCCATTGACATGAGTTTTAAAAGACCAGCAGGACATGAGTTTTTCTAGGAGGGTCTGATTGGGTGAAGTAGTCTAGGGATGTTACATTTCTTAGGGGTGTCATATTTTTGGTTTTGCTGTCTACCGTTTGAAATTTTGTGAGTGGTCTTGGTGTCTTATGGTTCCAGTTTTGGTGTTCATGGTGTCTATGGCTCCATTTCTTTGGTTTCCTAGTTTCATGTGTTCACTTTTAAAAAAATATGATAGTTACCAATGTGGTGTGTATACTTTTCACTAAGGTTATAGGATCTAGTATTCTAAAATGAAGCCAGGTTCAAGTCGGATTCTGAAAACATAATAAATGATAATATGGATTGATTTTATCGCAGGATACAAGAATTTATCGGTCCCGCTATGAGTTTTGAAATATGAGGCTCGTGCCTCGTGAATCGCACAATATTTTCCAAACTCATAGCTGACCGATAAAATTCTTGTATCCTACTTCAAATATCCAATATATCAGACTTGGGGTGAAAGTGCGATAGGGGGTTCACTTCATGTGGGATGATGTCAAAGGTCATGGACCAAGGTCAAAGGCATCTGAGGTCATTTCCAGTTCCCGTTGGTTAGGTTTCGGGTTTGTGCATCTCCGTCAAAAAGTGTAAGTCGATTTAAACCAGATTGGGGGTGAAGGTTGCAATAGGGGTTCCTTCTATGTGGATGATTGTCAAAGGTAGGACCAAGGTCAAAGGTCAATGAGGTATATTCCAGGTTTGGTTAGTTTTCGTTTTTCTGGTCATCTTTGAAAAAGTTGAAGTCCGATTTCACCTAACTTGGGGCGAAGGTGCACTACGGTTCCTCATATGTTGGATGAGGGCAAAGGTCACATATCAAGGTCAAGGCTCTGCGGTTATTTTCCTTTGGTTAAGGCTTCAGTTTTAAAAAATGCTACATTTATAGCTATTAGCCATGAGAACAATTAT
>JAMKCH010030631.1:0-16633 GCA_023653785.1 Ophioderma brevispina | reverse complement strand
TACGACCAAATTTGCACAAAAGATTTGGTACACATGGAATACTAATGTAAATGGTTCAGATGATATATAAACCTCAGCTTTTTTGAGGTAAGTCGGGGGGACAAGGCTGTGGATCACGAAATGCCCCTTTAACCAATCATTAACCTTAACCCTTTCCTATTTTTAGCCCAAGTCCCAGGAGAAAGGGAAGGAATAAAGGGATAAAAACAAGAGAAGGGTTAGAGGTTCAGTGGTGATTCGAGTCACATGCAGGAAAGCTGAGTGCAAACATAACTTCAAGAACAGAATTTAAACATAAAAATAGCATATCCCAAAACAGATAGGGACATTGATATGAGGATAAAGACATCCAGGTAATTTGTAGGCTAACTTTTAAGTTTTCCATAACTTTCCATAATCAACAAATGTGTATATTACATTAATATTTTTGACTCGTACTCACTGATATTAAAACCACAAAGGTTATAGACCGGTCAAACAGTGTGCATAGCGTGGGAAACATGCATACGGCGTGCATGTTGTGTTAAATGCTATTTTCATTGTCTGCTGAATTTAACGTCGCTGGCGACGTTAAATTACAAAATCGTTCTGTTTACCCATAAGGAAGCTGATTTGGTCTTTAATAATCATATCGGGTGAGGGCTTTTGTATATAAGCTTTACAACCATGCAAAAATATCGATTTTGAAAAATCTTGAGGGCGCACTATTTTTCAAATGTGCCAGTGTCTCTTTAATATTGAATATGAAATCTTTGGACCTGAAGTAATGCCAAGAGCCATTGATAAGCACACAGGTACATTTAATGAACCCAAATTTCAATTACACACTTTATCAGTGACATTTTACCTGACATTTCTTGTAGCCTTTTCTGGATAGTACCAAAGCACATAGAGTTGTAGTCCATTGACAAACACATTACTTCTGAGAGTTGCATTTTTTCCAACATTTTGAACAGAGTTACGGCGGTGGAGAAATATGAGCGTGCATATTAAATTAGCTAGCCTAAGTTACGTAGCACCGTGGAAAATTGTCCATAGAAAACCCCCTTCTTTTTTGGATATATTTTAGAATATTTTTCATTTACACACATTCTCTATGGGTTGACTGATAACGATAGTCTCTCACGCAGCACCAATTTAGATATCTTTCGCAGTCTGTGATACAGACTACACCATGCATGTGGGTAAATACTTTCTGCACTACCATAGCTTGTTTACCTGGAATAAGCTGATTTTGCCAATTGGCCCACCCATGGATTGACAACACTGTGGGACCTGGACGAAAAAGCAAGCAGTACAGGAGGTCGGACTTCCAATATTACACGGTTATAGTCTCATAGTAATTCACGTGAACAAGCGTATTACATGACAGAAGCTACTGGCTGTGCCGACTAACCGGGCTCAAAATAACCGAAGGCACCGAAGGAAATTGCTGTCGGTGCCCCTAACAGTTGCCTTGATTGCCATAGAAAGTATCCTATTGTTTTGCTATTTTTTACATGTAATTGCCTTCTAAATGAGTACCCTTCAATACGCCTTGAAATGGGGTTGCCCTCCAGAATCCTTATTTTGCAGCCTGGCGACTACACGGGCACACCAACATTTTGATTATTTTATGCAGGTCTACATGTTACAGACAGTGCGACTTCACACGTGCACACACAGCGGATAGAATTTAGATCAGTTCAAACACTTATATTATTAATTATTATACATATGGCTCATAAGTTCTTGGAGGTTTTTTAGGACGTCGCCCGCATTTCCGTTGCCAAAAAACACATTGGGTGCCACATAGACGAAGTCCAGTTGCAGTATGTACACGCAACGATCAAAGTGCGCGTTGTTAATGTTAGTCCAAGAAATTATGACCCAGAGTATAGTATAGTTTGACAATGTAGAAGATGAATTTAGTATTCTGCCAACAAATCCTTCACATGCAGTTATCTGTTCAGGCTTCCAACTTAAGGGCGGTGTTGGCACAATACCAAAGTTTTTTTTAGCATAGTACTATTATACTCATGTACTATAGTTTGAGAATAATTTATTGGCCATGGCGTACGCATGCATTGCTTGTTGTGTGAACTGCGTCTACGTGTAACCCAGTGGTGCCCCGTTTGGCGGGGAAGCAGGCTTTAGCTGGGCCCAAGAAATTATTACTCCAACTATAGCATAATTACTTGCAGTGTTGTAAATAATCATAACTTCCACCTTGATTAATTTGGTCCTTTGAAAACAAGGTCACCATCACTGGATCCTTTGAAATCATGCATAGCTATAGCCTCATTGTATGTGTTGTGTCTAAGGATTCAGTATGTTTTGGTTTGGTTTCTAGATACTACTTAAACAAACCCCATACAATTTCAAAATCAAATAAGCTAGTCTGCAGAACAAAATAAGCTTACAATGAATTTAACTTTTTGCGTGGGGTAAATTAACAATTTTGAAGTGGGGAACTTCCCACTTTTCAAGACTGACTTGTTGATATGATGTCAATTAGAAGAAACAAAATACCACAAACAAATAATTAAACTATGGGTCAAACATTGATGCTACATGTATGCCCCTTTGACTTGAGGCCAATATACAGCTCTGCCCTTCGAAAGTTGTGGACCCAAAACTCGTGAACTCTACTTCAGGGTTGGTTGAAAGTTTTTTTGCAACTTATTTCAAAGTATTTCTCTTTGGACCAATATGTCAAGATGAAGTTTATGTCCTACCTCTACCTCTACCTCCACCTCCTCCACCTAGTGACCAGCCACAAATGAAATCTAGGAAAAAAACAATCCAAAACCAACAGGTACAAAACTCGCCGAAATCAAGATAATGATACCTAATGCTTCCGCAATAAGGGGAGGAAAGTAGAGATTTGGCTTAATTGACCTTGGTCAAAGGTCACAAAGTTCACGTTGATATTGGATAAGGTTGCCGTTGATTTGTCAAGGCTACTTCATTTGCCAAAAAAATCGCACCGCACACATCCCCACCACCCCGGCCCAATTCTCCATCTACAATCCGCCAACTTCCCTCGGCAACTCCGAGATTTCGAAATATTTATTATGGTTGTGTGTGTGTGTGTGGGGGGGGGGGGGGGTGTGTGTGTGTTGTTAATAGTGCTAAAAAATGTCACCTATTTCTAGCTTCTTAGATTAAAATGGAGGGACAAAATTAGAACCAAAAATGTAATTTGATCCTAATTGTTTTCAGTTAATAGGCCTGATTTAGGGCTTAGGCACTTTTCAATATAATTGGAATATGGATTTGTCCCTGATAGCACAGTAATTTCCTAATCTAGGAAATTTAAAGAGCAAAGTGCTCACTTCCAAAGGTTGTATGAATTAATCTGTGGGATTTTGCATTTTGATTTTATGCCCCCCCCACCAATAGTAAAAAACGTAGTAGAGGCTATGAAAAATCCGGATCCGAAAATTTAGCCTGATATAGATATTGATTTTCTATTGAAGGGACATCGATTTGTGGGGGTGTTGTTAATAATCTCCACTTATCTCAAGACGTTTCATTATGCAAAACTGGCGGTGTTTGTTTGAATTTAACAGTATGGTTTTAAAAATATCATTGCAGGAAGGATGGTTAACCGTTGATAGGTAAAGAAGCAATAGGGGCCTACCATTAACTTAATTTTTACAAAAAGGGTTACTGAAGATGGCCCAAAAGTCCCCACCGAACCTTAAATACTTTCCACATTTCTCAGTTGAAAAATAAGATCCAACAGTTAGACCCTTCTGATATTGACATAAAGTTATGTTATATCACAATTCAATTTGTCCAAGGAGGACTAGTGGGAAAAGCGAAATGATGCAATGTTATCAGGCATTTGGATATAGGCCTACTGTGAAAGCCCTCTTTTATACGGATTCAATGGATGGAATAGCATTGATTTTACTAGTTTGGAAATTTATGCAAAAATGCTCCTCATGTTGTTGGGGATATAAGCATCCCCACTTTAGCACATTTTTTTAAGAGCGCCCCCAATTTTCAAAATTTGATATTTCAGGGGGGTAGGACATTGCCAACCTAACAGCAACAGCCAATTCAAATGGCATCAACTTCCGGGTGATGCTCGGCTGTTTCAAAGAACTTAACGGTATGAGGGCGCTATTACGCATATGGAACGGTTACACAAAGACTTGACTAAAGACTAGGCCTGGTCAAGAATATTTAAATCTAAATGACCGTATTGGATGGAAATTACCACTATTTTGCCAAGCGGGTTAAGCCACTAAACCCCGACGGATTTTGAAGTCAATAATTTTTCCTTAATTTATCATGATATTACTAAGATCTTTTGAACAAAGGTTTAAAAAATGATTTTAAATGCCAACTGGGACCGAGGCTGACATAGTAAATGCACCGTAGCAGTTCCCAAATTACCGTTTGGAAATCCCCAATTGCCCAAATCGAGCAGATATCGGGTCCTTACCCCTGGATATTTTGCAACAGGCCTTGATATAATATTGGATGATTTTGAGTAAGATACAAGAATTTATTGGTCGAGCTATTAGTTTTGAAAATATTGTGAGAGTGGGCGGAGCGCGACGAGCGC
This sequence comes from Ophioderma brevispina, assembly GCA_023653785.1. Lineage (NCBI taxonomy): Eukaryota > Metazoa > Echinodermata > Ophiuroidea > Amphilepidida > Ophiodermatidae > Ophioderma > Ophioderma brevispina. Next base: position 12,072 of record JAMKCH010030631.1, on the reverse strand, counting down.
AATATTTTCAAAAACTCCTGCGATAAAAATCATCCAATATTATCATTTATTATTTAGGTCACTGTCTCAGGTGCATGTTTTTAGTGTCCATTAAACGGTGTACAAAGGTAGAGGATGGAAGATTTCTGAACATTTAATGTTGGTAAATTGTCTAGAAAACTACCTGCGAACGAGAGAGCTCAAAAAATGCGTATTTATTAAAATGAGCGATTGTGAATTAGAATTGGGATCCTAGATTGTACTTAAAACGGCAGAGATGGAAATGCTAAGTTTATGTTCCGTCCATGATGAAATAGTGGCCAACATCAAGAAAATGACCGATAAATTGACTTTCCGGACCAATATACAAACAACTAATAGATGAGCGTTAGATACGTACAGGGCGCTATTTCCCGGCTATTTCATATTGGAAGGCCGTTTCCAGCAGCCGTGGGATTATTATTGGGATCCCGAAGTAATATTCTAGTAAAAAAAAAACATTCCTTCGTTTGCGGACACATCGACATTGGTAGAGTTTAAAACCATTCACAAGTATAGTATTTTACTAGCCAGTTACAATGCAACCGTTGTAAAAATCTCAATTTTTTTGAAAAATTAGGGCGCTCTTTAAAAAAATGGATAATATTGGCTGTAAGTTTAAGAGCATATTAAGAGCTAATTTCCCACCTTCCATGTAAAGGAGCCCTGCTTGATGAGGTTCATTATTAGCCGAAATATAAGCTTTGCATAGGAGAAGGACGAAATCCAAAATATCCGGCCATAATATTGAATTTTTGCAACAGTTACATTGGTATCTTCGTTACGGTAAAGTTTGAAACGGCTATGTATCACAAAAGAAGTCAATGGATGCTGCGAAACCGTACTTCAAACAAATAGCTTATAAATATAGTCGGCCGGGATGCCTACAGTCCGGGCTCCACCGACGACAACAGAATAAGCGTTAAACCCTATAATGTTTGATGAAGAAGTCAATGAATGGAGTGCACTATTCTTTACAATTGTAGCCGGACTGGGAGTACGGCGGACTATAATTACTTAACACCGGTACGAAATACCTTGGTTCAACGGCTATATCGAGGAGGTGAGTGTGCATTATACCATTTTACTATATTAGATTATATTTCAATGTATTCTGATTTCAGTTTTTAATCAAACTTGAATTTGACAGCAATCCAATTACATCAATTTTTAATCTAAGAAATTTAGAGATATCCCCTACAGGTATCAATTTGTCGATCATCGCTATTGGGTGTTACGATCACAGTGGTTACGATCACTCCGATTTGAAATGGACCAACCAATCATTTTTGTAGTGCATCGCAAAGTATTTATTAACAACTTGTGCATGTAAAAGTTGTTTTAAGTGACATTTTGTGAGAATATAAATTTCTCTCAGTTGCAAATTTGATCGGTTTGTAAAGACGCCTACAAAAAGAAAACCATAAAAACTATGTTTTGAAACTCGTCTGCCTATCGTAATCGTCCATATGGAAAAGTTTTATTATAATCTGAGCTATTTTTTAATAAAATAAAGTTTGATGTCTGAAGGCCTTATTTACCATACTAGTTTTAATTTGGTAACTCATATCGCCTGCAGAGAAGCCCCTTTTTTCTTGAGTTTCGATCAAACTTTGAACCTGCAATACCTAAAGATACGTTTTGACCAATGTCGGTTCCCCTCCACCCGATCGGCCTTTAGATTATTGGTAAACATACCCCCCCCCCCCACCCCCCCCCTTCCGTACAATGTTGAACCACTAAATCATGTCCTATAAGATGAATGTGAGCCCTTTTAACACTCTAACGGCCCAATTATCTTCTTCCACTTAATGGCTCGCAATAAAACATCACATGGTGGGTGTCTGAAGCTCAATATGACCCCCTAAACCTCGTTTCAGTAACGTAATTACATATTGAATTTACAAATCTACTTGGTGTTTTTCCTAACATTGAAGCGTGGGGTGTGGGTACACGAAGTCGTCAATGTATATTTTGGCCCATTAAAAATTGTTTAATAACTTACTGTAGATATGGTCCGATGAATGGACTTCAAATAAATATCAGAATAATTATATCAAGAAATTTGAGTGGCTTAGATAAATTTATTTATTTATTATTTAATTTATAAAAGCATAGATATAATTGGCACTAAACACCCATATGCACTGGGTATCTCCCTCATAGGCGATTTGAATCAGCTCGATCTCGCACAACTTGTCGCTGTCAAAGTTTGTGCAAGTCGTTGACAAGCCGATAGGGGAGACAAGAAAGCATATGATTAAAGAGTGACCATGTATCCAGTATTATAATACACCGTGTTCTTGCACCCAATAGGTTACTTACCTCTATGGTACTAGTGATCACAGCACTGTCCTGTGGACTTTTAGGGCGAACGAGTACTTCCAAATTCAATAGGTCCAACCGCGAAAAAGGTTTTCGTCCAATGAAAGACTCTGACATTCGTGATTTCGGAGCGTGGATAATGATCATACGTGGACCGAGGTCACAGCACGACTAATACTGTAGATAAAAATGACGCTTTTTATCGAACTCTGAACGCGGCAATAGAATGTTCTTTCCTCTGCGTTCGGTAAAATTGCAAGAAAGAGATCGACCATGGATCACCCCAGCTTATTAAGCACATTATTCGACACAGACAACAAAAAAGCTCTCCATGAAGGCAACACTCATGCTTGGCGTATAATGCGCAACAAAAGAAGAGGGAGCAGGGGAGATACTAAAGCCAAGAATAATTTCTACCGGGATAGAATTCAACGCCTCAAAAAATCAAATCCCGGCATAAATGGTATTATAAGCAAAGTTCGTTGTTTGTAAGGGCAAATATGGACAAAGCTGAATCGATTATTAATACCACCACCAGGAGTCAATTCAAGTTGACTTTACAGCAGTAAGCTGCAGAATCACCCGGCATTTTGCATCAGTTGCAAATGAACAATCACCACTCCACGAACAGGTGGTGCCCAAAACAATCTGATAATCGGAAGTGTGTGGTGCGCAGCATGAGGTTAATATTGAAACTGAACAAAATAAAAAGCGGGAAAGCGGAGGTCCAGATGGCATACCAAGTAAGATCACTCGCGAGTTCTCCTATGAGCTAAGTTTGCCACCTCAACTAACATTTTTAAACCGATAATATTTCGGAGGGACGCGTGTGTCCCACCCCAATGCGCAAGGCCATGTGGTACCTATCCCCAAGAGTAAAATCGGCAACATGAACAATCTCCGTCCACTATCTTTAACTGCTCACTTTGTGAAAGTAGCAGAGATGTTCATGAATGAGGATCATGGGAAGATATCCGTGACCGAATTGATCCAAACCAGTCGGCAACCGACAAGAACTGCGACGACTCACTATCTATTAAACTTTTGAAACACTTTTGCATAAACATGCCCACATGCCAGGGTAGCTATAGCACTTGGTGGTCACAGACTTTAGTAAAGTGTTTGATCGCATAGATCACAATTGCTTATTCACAAGCTAATAAGTCTGGGAGTACGCCGACCGTGATCTCATTGGTTCTGCAGTTTCTTACAGAAAGAACAACAATGTGTGCGGACAAAGGCGCATATCCTCCTGGATAACGTGTTTTTTGAAAAAGGGTAGTTTTCCACAAAGGTACGCTCTTTGGTCCAACGGCAGTGTATTGTCCATATAAATTCTGCCCGCGTCCATACTCCATCGCAAATATCTGTGGCTTAAATTATGTCGACGACCATGACGATCATCGAATCTGCCAAAGCCAAAAACACCCCACATCATTCAAGACAGTGACTAATTTTGCTGAAGGGCGACGAGAACAAAAATGAATAAATCCAGAAAAGTGCGCTTATATGTCGGTTTCTTTTCTAAAACACTCGCCAAATATCTCCTCTCAAACTTCGTAATAAAGAAAAGTGCGTTGATACCACCAAAATCCTTGGTGTCCAAATCTCATCAGATTTAACATGGACGGCTCAATCAAAAGTACTGCAACAAGTCAATGGTAGATGAAATGCTGAAATTGCTTCAAAAGGTTTAATATGCGATTATTAATTGATTTGGGCACCTATTATTGGATATATTAGACGTTAACAGGAATATTCAACACCGTGTGGCACTCTAGCCATCACTATAGACAACAAAGAGATCTTGAGCGCGTCCAGAAGCGTGACATGTAAAAATCATCTGGCGCAAAAGTTACACCACATATGATAACGCTCTTAGATATGTGGTTCTACTGATTAAATGAGAGAAGGACATCCCATTGATGCATTAAATTTGAAGTGCTGATGAAATCCGACAAATTTCGCAATTGGTAACTCCCCTCACTGGCGCAGTGCTATAGAGTAAACACCACGTATTACATAGTGTGCAAATATGAACGTTGTTAAGTGTGAGTGAGTGAGTGAGTGACTGAGTGAGTCGAGTGAGTGAGTGAGTGAGTGAGTGATAGGTGAGAGTGAGTGTTGTGAGTGAGTGAGTGAGAGTGACGTGAGTGAGGGAGTGAGTGAGTGAGTGAGGGAGTGAGGGTGAGTGAGTGAGGTGGCGTGCTGGGCGGGCGGGTGGGCGGGCGGGCGCGTGGAGCGTTGAGTGGGCGAGTGATAGGCGAGTGAATGGGCGAGAGTATGTGTGACATGTATAAGTTGGTATTTCTAGTGAGTGATCTATGAAAGTATGAGCTTGTAATTTCAAAATTTCATTTTTGTTTTAATAAGTGTGTGTAAGTAAATGGGTGTAAGTGAGGTGAATGAATGAGTTAGCGATTCAGTTTGGTAGTGAGTAAGTAAGTCGAGGGTTTGTATTCAACTTTGATGTTTTTACAATATTGTACTTATGTGACACTTCCAGTTTTTATGCGAGAGATATTTTAATAAACAGTATCTATCATCTATCTATCTAAATATGTGGTTTATTTGTTTCAAGTATTATTTTCATCAAAACCCTTATATCGCCTACTTCTGGTGTTTGAGTGAATGAGCATGCGAATAAACCTCAATACATACATTATTATCAAATCAGTTTTGCTGTAAACGGGCGTATAGTCAATGGAGCTCATCGGAATGGTCACCAGTAACATCAGGTGTTCCTCAGGGTTCGGCCTTAGGCAACCCTCTTCCTTGTCTACATACAGATGTAGTAAATCAAGCGTGTCAGAAAAATGTCCGGCCATTGAAAACTTTATGGGAGATCATTTTGTAGTTGGGATCTGGTCAGTTGCGTTTTTAATTTCTAATTTTTTTGAGAGGATGCTATCATCTGCGAAAAACCGGAGGGTGAAATCGACATCAGTTACTCTGTTAATTTATTGTAGACAGACAGGAAGAGGGTTGTCAAGGACCGAACCCTGAGCTCCATTGACTATACGACACGTTGTTCACGACGAGACAAAAAAATCCTGAATCCAGTATAGTGTTCTCCTTCTGATTCCATAGAATCAAGTTGAGGGCAATGGCAAATATGATCCTGGAGCCGTATTTAGCCAGAATATTTCATCCATGTTCCTGGAGCTTTGTGCATTCAAATATGCTTCCAGGGCATATTGGACTTCAAATATTTCTCCAGATCATTTATGCTCCAGGAGCTATATGCGCAATGACCATATGGTCCTTGGGCAAAATCGTGACAAAAGCCAAGGAAATGAGGTTGTTTTGGTCTGTGCTCAATTCGACTTCAAAAAATATGCAAGTTGGTCACTTGCGTGCTTGTTCCATTCGTCTTTAGGACTTTGGGACCCCCGTTTACCCGGAAGTAGTAGCAATTTGATTCAGCTAAAGGCCGTCTATTTTCTCATTTTCTTCCTGAAATTTTAGCTTTCAAATCCACAACGTTAGTCAAGATATGACAAAAAAAAACTGCGTTTTAAAGGTGCATTGTGATTCCAGTACCTTTGTTTTATCATTGGGTTCACTAGATATAATTGCGAAAAGCTTATTCTGAAAGTTTGAGTTGATCCGATATTTCGGTTTTACAGTAGTAAATAGGGCGTTGCACTCTGCAATTGTCGCGTCTAGCATCAAAACCCAAGTTTGTCCCATGGTAGCTGGTGGATGTGCATACAAGTGCAGAACTCTCACACCAAGTAGGACTCTGCCAAGTAGATAACCACGATATAAAAATAGGAACAAGCACTTAAACTTACAAGTAGGATAATGGAAAAAAAATCGCCGTCGGACAAGAAGTAAAAAGTAGTAATACAACATAATTTCACAATACACAAAGGAAATACATAAAGGGGCTAATATACAATGATACATACCTAAAGTGGTTGGTTAAGAAAACCATACTCCATGGTTTAAAAACTAGCAAAGACAGGTGTGTATTATCTTCTCTGAGTGTAACAGATCAAAGCGTGCTTCCAAGTCTGATGACCAATACAATGACAACTGGCCATGGAATAAAAATGTCAATTGAATATCTGAATGCAAGAAGTTCATAAATCTTTGGCCAAAGGAACGCTTGCGTCAACTTGCCCCCCCACCATTTTTCAATTTTAATTTTTGAATGGAATTCACTGAGTTTGAGGGATGGCCGTATATCGGCAAACTATGGAATTGGCCATCTATACCCGATGGGTGCATGCCAACCCATATTCTCTGAACCAACATTATATATTACGTTAGGCGTTGTGTCGCCTGTATGTATGTGAAAGACAGTCCGAGGCGAATTGACGATGCGCTTTCAGTGTCGTGAAATCAGCAGGTTATGGGAGAAAGGCTATGTCCATGACTTGGACCTTCTTCCCATTCAATGCTAAGCCTTAAGTACAGTATCCCACAAGCTGTTGGCCAGGTGTAAAGGACATTAGTCCGCCGGGAGCTAAAGTCGGGTTCATCGACGACAAAGAATAAGCGTTGAAACAACTAATGTGGCCGTGAAGGGTAAACTGATCGAGTGTCCTTTCTTCTACCGTGGTATGGCTTATGAGCCCCGAATGACTATAAAACACTTCTACACTATCCAATCAGTCCCTATACCCAACTTTTGGGATACCTTAGGCACTGCAAAACCAACACTTCTTGCATAGAGATATTAGTCTCCACACCAACGATTAGAGAAGAAATTAATAATGGCAAAAGTCTTCGCGAAGTGGGAGAAAGAACGCTGACATGGAGGGTTTAAAACATCATTTTGAAAAAAATGGCCTGACCAGTTTATCAATTCCCATTCTAGTACTACTAATGATTCCAATGTTAATTCATTATATGATGCGTTTCGAAAGCCTTTAGAAGCTATGGACCTTTTTATTCCTCACAAAACAATATACAAAAAGCTAAATTACTTCACCAGGATCAACAAAAAAAAGGGGATGAAAAACGTTTTCAAAAAAACAGTAAAACAACGTGCTTATAATACTCATCGCAGACTCAACACAGCACAAGTTAGTATGAGGGTCATTTTAACACGGTTAGGAAAAATACCACAAATTGACAAGAACTCATACAGGCGTAATAAAAAAATTTGCTTCGGTCATCAGAAATTTTATAGTTTCATCAAAAGCCTCACAAATTGACACCATTGGCATTCCTGCCTTAAACACGCAAAGGGCAAATTAGAGTTGATAACCAAACCAAAAGCCAAGTCCTAAATGACCAGTTTTGTTCCGTATTTACCAAGAAAAATTTAGAATATACCTCCTATGGGCAAACTCTAGTATTCCACCTATGCCTCTGATATAATTATTTCTGTTGATGGTGTTCTCAAACTTCTTAATAATCTTGATCCAAACAAATCATCTGGTCCAAAGATCCGCCTGGAATTCTGAAATTGGCAGCTGAAGAACTTGCCCCCGTCCTCACTCTTATTTTTCAGAAATCCATAGACAGGAGAGGTCCTATTTCTTGGTACGACGTGCAACATTTTTCCCCCATTTTCAAAAAAAGGCGATAGAACTTTGGCATCCAACTATCGCCTGTCAGTTTAACCTAAAACCTCCATTTGCAGCAAAAGCTCGAACACATCATACATTCTAACCTCATGAACATCTAAATAAACACACAATCCAAGACCAAACCACATGGTTTTCGTCAAAGCACTCTTGTTCAAACACACCTCAATCCTGTACAGTACAAAACCTGGCAAGTTCTCTCGACAGTAAGTCCCAGGTAGACTGGTCATAATGGCTGTCTCCAAAGCCTTTGACGGCGTCCCTCCAACAGACTTAATCAAACCCACAATTACGGTATAACAGAACTCAACACTGACCTGGATCACAGTTTTCTCTCAGCATCTTCGTACCCAGAGAGTTGTCGGCGCCGGCGAGAATCTGCTGGTCCTGAATTTATTTCTGTCGTCCCTCAGGGTACGTGCTTGGACCGCTGCTGTTCCTGATCTACATAAACGACCTCCCTAACAACATTCAATCGTCGGTACGCCTATTTGCATACGACTGCGTCAGCTACCGTGAAATAAAAAATAACCTAGACTCGGACCTCATTTACAAGAGATTAACACACTGGGAGAGTGGGAGAGAAAAGTGGCAATAAATTTAATTCTAAAAAAATGCTTTTTTTAATGAGAATAACACACGCAAGGTCTCCGAAGCATTTTAATCCGTATACACTCGGGGGTGACGAGCTGTCCACAGACAGTAGAAAATCACACTTATCTGGCCGTATCGATTTCTAATAAGAGCAAGCACGTTTCATCTTGAGCGATAACCAATAAAACTCAGGAAGTGACCACCAGATGGTGAAAGATTTGGATATCTCGACCCACTTACCACCAGAAGGAAAATCAGACGTTTATGCGTTTTTCAACAAGCAAGACTTGGTCACTTATCCCTGCCCATCGGAACCTCCTACAGCCATACTGTGTCAATCACGGCATCATCATCCGGATTCTTATTTACCCCTCTCAAAAAATACGACTGTTATCAAACACTCCTTTGCTACCCAAAACCATTCGGGACTGGAACTGTTTACCACCACAAACATAACTACCATATCTGATACTGACAACTTCAAAGCAGCATTATACCATCATTCAATCGAACTAAGGAAACTCTACAGGATGATTAAATTCGACAAATTAGCAGTTCACCATTTCCCTGGACCGTTTGCTCCGTTTGGGCGTTTCCAGTATCTATCTAAGTCTGAGATTCCATGGAAACTTTGAAAAAAAAAAAACGCAGAGGCAGAGTGGGCCAAGAAGAACTACGTCTTATACAATAAACGGGGATAAAATATTTCAGTGGTGAACACCTGTATCAAAGAAGCCAATTTTTTAAAAATTGAAATGGTTTGCAAGTTCAGGTGTTTCATCGTGACAGTGCGATATAATATGAAATGCGACAATTATAACCATAGGCATCAAAAACAATTGTGAAGGGAACTCTCTAAATGTAACGAGTGAAATCTTGTAAAGACCACTAAAAAGCTTCAAAAATGAGTGGTTTGTCTGTGTAAAGAGTGATTTCTACTAAAAGAGTAAAAACACTCCCAATTTCCACTCGTTGAGGAGTTTAAACGAAGAAAGGAGGGGCACTCACCTATGAAAGGATGTGGATGTAAGGCTCGCGCTTTCAAACCAGGGAATCGATGACAGAGATAAAAATGGTGGTTCTTTGGGTAGCGACCAGCCAATTTATATTTTGCTAAACATAGGGGGTTTTTCAGAGTGACCCAAATTTGCAAACATTTTATTTAAAACAGGGTATTGGGTGAGATTTTTGCAAAATTTTCTAAAAAATAAAGGTCTTCGGGCTGGAAAATTTTCTCCCAAAATAGAGTTCTTTGGGTGACAGTTCTGTATAATTTCACAAGCTATGGAGTCATTGGGTGAAATTAAAAAAAAAAACTATGGGGTTCTTTGGGGTGACAACGATGCTGAAAAAAAAGGGGTCTTAACGGGGGGGGGGATTGCTCTTTTAAGTACACTGTTTACAAAAAAACCCTGTAAAAAAACAGGGGTCGCGCGACACCAGCCCCACTGGCAGATGGGACTCACAAAGTGCAGAACGTAACATAACCGGAGCCGTAAAAAAACCAGACAACCATTGCACACCCCCCCGGGAACGTCAAAATTACCGGCGTAAAAAATCTCAGCTTCACCGTATGTTGGTTTTTTACTTGTTTAACCCCAATACTTCAAGAATGAAAACTTATTTTTTTTTTTTACCATCTCTGACCAAAAAATTTTAACGTTGTAGCTATGAAATCATACCAACGTTGTATTTATACGTTACCACGCGGTTGTAAAAAAGTATTATTTCAGGCAAACAATTTGAGAAAAAAGGCCAATAAACAAAGGGAAAACGTGAAGAAATATAACAAAATCTAAACCAGTTTGACACTTTGTGATATATGGTAATGTACACATTCTATGTAAGGTCGATTACTTAATTATCATATGAGTATACTTATGTAAATACATGTAACTAATTTGATTCGAACCGGGGCCTTAAGATTACAAGTCCTAAAACCATATTCCTAATAAACTACATGACTTTACTAATAGCAGATGAAAAATTAAATATTAGATATGTGTGTACTACTTTTTCCCCAAATTAAACTAAATATATTACAAAAAAAAGAGGAATTGAGTTCTGCAAGAGTTTTTGTAACTACTTTGTTAAAAAATGTAGGGAAAAAGACTTTTGATTTTTTTTTAATTGACTTTCTTACGACGGTATTTAACAAATCCTTTATAGGAAAACCGATTTTCATAGTTCAGATTATGACTTAAAACATAGTAATGTTACAAAAATAACCGTAATATTACGGAAAATATAAGAAACGGGTCAGGGTATAAATACTACCTTTCTCAAATGTGTTAGTATTATTGTATATGCCAATTTTATTTATCTAGGATTCCAAATTGTAATTTTATCTTAGGTATAGGTATAAGCGTGAAGCTTATTGAATAAGTGATGTTTACCGTAATTTAAAAAGGTAAAGTCTGGTAAAATTAGGAACATTTTTTAACGTGTACAACCACTTAATTTTGGAGTGGTTTCTTCCTCTTTTCGGATGGAGTGAGATTGTTCACTCGTTACATTTAGTAGAGAGAATGCTGCTGACCCATGACCTTGTTATATTCTCATGCAACCATCAAAATTTTCTGGCAAATAATAATAATTTTTTAACACATATACTATAAATTGAAAGAAATTGCTGGAAAGGAGTGAAGCTAGATATGATTTGATATGGACAGTTTGGATTTATACCTTCACATTTTTTCTAACATTCCAATGGTTTGTTTACACAATAACCACTTTTTTGTAGAAATATAATAATATCTCACTGTATCTATCACTGATATCTTCCTAAAATGGTTTGATTGTGACACTGGGCTATTAAAAGTAATAACAAAACATTCTTTTCAACCAATAATAATAATTTATAGCCGGTAATTTTTTTTCAATAATTGTTTGCATAAATATTGCACAAAATGCAATGGATCAGAGAAAATGTTCATTGATCAACAGCACGTTTTTTTTAAACAATTTGGAACAGATTTTGGATGAGGCCTGTTCTTAGCATTAAGACATTGCATTGAAATAAATCAACTTTGATTAAGTATGAACCTTTCATTAATCAATGGTTTAAACCAAAGTTGTGAAGCAGATCAAGTATTTTGGATAAGAGTTTTTTTTTTCTAACAAGTATTTTAAAAAACATCACTGTTCTATAAAGATATACTATGATAGTGCTCTTGCCTAAGTCCCAAGGACATTCTGATCAGTTCAAAACTTTATAAGCTTATCATGTAGAAATGGGCTTTTTGAATTTGGCAAATAAATTATTAAAATGAAAAATGCCTGTTGTCATATTTCAGTGTGCCTCTTCCTTGTTTCTAGTTTGATGTCTTCAAAAGGTACTCTAAATTATGACAATGAACTTATAGGCGACTTGACAACTAAAAGTTTTAATATAAAGTTGTTCAAAAGAGATCTTGCATTGTTTCACTTTTCTTTGAACCAGGTGATAATTGACTTTTTGAATGGTTTATAATAATAATATGATACATTTTAATTAAAAGCACTATGCACTATCAGGATTTGCCAAATTAGAAATCTTGAAAAAAAAAAAAAAAAATCATCAAAAATAAAGATTTTTTTGAGGTCTGTAACA
>JAMKCH010030630.1:0-17280 GCA_023653785.1 Ophioderma brevispina | reverse complement strand
TTTTATTGCGAATTCGGGGTTGTCTTATGACCCTTCCAGTGGTATAAATTTCGTACAAAAATTCCCTCGGGAACGTGGTTTCCTGGTCCATGGACCCCCCCCCCCCCTGGGCACCAACGGGAGTGCTAAACATGGTTTTTAGATCTCTCGGACATCTCCTAAAAGTTGCAACGAGAGATTTCAAGGCCTAAGTGTTACGTTCTATCATATGTAGTGGATTTTATAAGATTAGACAATCAATAGATTTTTAAACATTTATTGTCTACGAAAGGTCTTTAAAAATTGAAAATAAAAGGGCGACTGTATAGGCTATATTTCATATAAAAATAGGCTGAACTTCCTATTCTCCTATAGGAATTAAGAATTTCACAATTTTGTACCAAAGAAACTATTTCTCCAGCCTAATCCTTTAGGATGGGGATATTTTTGATAGGAAAGCTTTACATCAGTTCAAAAAATCAGAATTTTAACATGTTTTAGGAACACCTTTTATGTGAAAATTTCTCGTTGCACCTTTTAAAGAATTTTGATGTTTGACGGCCATTATTGAATTTAAAGAGATCGGTCATATAAAGTGGTTCGATTTAGTTGACAAGTATCTCAAATGATGGTATCTCAACTAAGGACTCAGAAAATAATCTACTTTGCATATTGTTATGGTCCAGTTACAGATATGGGTGAAAATGTGATCTAAAGGTGTTTTGTATCGGTAGTTGTAGGGTAAATTGGTGGTTATGAGCATGAGCACATTATCGAAAAAGGTAAAGAAAGGTAAAGGATGTTAGTTTAGTTAGGCTTTAAAATTCGGTGAAAGTGACATTCGTTCAAATTTTGCAGTTTTTATGGAAGTTAGGGACTACTCATCTCTTTCCTAAAAATAAACCAAAACTAAAGATCCAAATCGCGGAAACTGTACATATGCAGATTGCTCATGCTTATACCAAACAATTGGCACCAAGCCATTTTTACAATGGCAATCAAAAGTTCAATAACCTTTACGACATTTTCACTCATATCTCTGTATCTGGACATCACAGGATGACAAACTATATATTTCTGATTTCATTATGATGAGACGAAGCATTTGAGATGCCTTTTTCAAATAATTGAATGCACTGTTGTACGCTAATACCTCTTAATCCAAGAGAGTAAACGTAGTATTTTAAAAAAAGTATATATAAAACTATCTGTAAATTTAAAACCATAGAGCCAAAAAACCGCTTCTTCTTGAGAATCTGAACATTGATACCTCTTGGTTCAAAAATTAAAGTCTGCCTAATGGTTCATTGTGTATAGAGAAAATGGCAATTTTACCGGGCAATTTTAATCCTCGCGAACGTTATCGATGGCTAGATAAAAGACCCATAGCTATCCATTGGTACCAAATCCTAAGTATCGTCTCGACGGAGGTGGCAACAACTCTTGGCGTTGCAAAAAAAACGGAAGTAGGACCGGAGTGAGGTTAGATATCTATATCTAAAAAATGGTTAAGCAACGATCTTAATGCGCGAAATTAATTTTAGGGTACAATGTATAATGTAGTTGATTTCTGTTAGTGTATTTGAACGGCAGAACTACGGTTAATTATAGTAGATAAACCCTCGTGTCACCTCTAGTACTTCAGGGTATGAGCATTAACTGAGGGGCATGTTTTCAGTGTATTCAATTTAACAGGTGAGCTGAATTTTACAGACTTTTGAGTCGCCAGGATACGAAGGAACACAGATGTCTTTGCAGCGTCTCTAGTAAAAATGTTCACATAAGGGCCAAATTTTCCAGGGTGCAATGGTTTTGGGGTGTCATATAAGTATTAATAGGGCAGTTTGATATTAGAGTGTATCGGTGCGAATGGCTACAGAGCGCATGCTCTGTAGCCTGGCAAGTATGTTCAAGGGTATTGTTTGATAGAGTGAGATTACTTTTGCAGGGGAAGTTCTGGAGTTTTGAGTTATGCACAGGTAATTAACAGAAGCATGATTGATGTGTGACTGTTAAGGCCACGAATATTTAAATCTGAAATGGACCGTTATTGGACATTACACTATTTTGCAGAGGGGTTATCTACTACCCACGAGGATTTTGAAACCAATATTTTTTCTTAATTTATCATGATATTACTAAGATCTTTTGAACAAATGTTTAAGAGATGATTTTTTTAATGTCACTGGGACCGAGACTGCCATCGTAAATGCATGTAAGCAGTTTCCACAAAATACCGTTTGGAATATCCCCAATGCCCAAATCGAGCAGATCGTGTCCTACCTCCCTGTTCCTAAAGAAACACTGTATAGTCTCACATTTTGATCGATTACGCCGTGACGTGACGACAGAGATAAGAATGCTTGCTGTTGCGTATTGGTTATAAACGGTTTAAGACGTGATGAATAGTTTGTTGTCACGTGTCAGGTACCGGTTACACACCACTAACTCATTATACACAGTAGTCTATGGGAAAAAATGGCAACTTTGAGCATGTTTCTTTCACATTTAAAACTCTCACAGAGGAAATATCAATAACATCACCCCAAAGTACACTTTGAAAATCACCAAAAACCAAATTTTGAACATTATGATGACCGGAAAAAAATTTTAGTTACGAAATCACCAAAACTTGCCCGATGTCAGACCGGCAACCACAAGATTCTCTATAGTCGCCAAAGATAGTAATTTGAAAATCGATGTGAAATTGATGACCGCGGATGTATTTCATCAAATTCACTGTCAAATGCCGCTAGTTTGAGAAAAACATACCAGTTCTACCATGTCATCATGAAATTTTCATCACTTTCTTAATTATACTAGTGCATTTTCAGACATTTTAAAGCAACATTTTATCCAGATGCCATGCAAGAGAAGAAAAAGAAATAGTCCACCAGATTTTTGATCTTACGGCAGCCAGGTTAGTGGTGTCTAACCTCTATATACACAATGGGCCCTGAAATTAGTTAAAAATGTCATGAATCTACACATTGACCTCTTTGCATTCACATTTCATTCAAAAAATACCTTTAAAAACTCCATTATGAATGACAGGTTGCTACTAGCTTAAGACCCTCCAAATTCCTGTTGTGTTGTATAACAAACGTACTGGCTATCCACTGATATCTGTGCAAATATCGAAGGGAATCAAACATGATTTTTTTTGGTACTCAGTAGAAATATGCATTAAATGTTCCACTTATGGATAAAACTTTTAAGGGAAAACAGTGAACGGTCTTTTGTCATTAACTATCATTAATATAGAAATATCTTGATGAAGGGAGCCTTCATTGACAAGAAATCTGAATCCACGCACAAAAGCTTAATCTCGATCTAGATCCGGGGTCAATGACTTTGTTTGGGGAAAAGAAAACATGGCGTTTGCAGCCAGGCAGTGATAACCAGGAGGTGCCCAGTAGCAGCGAGTCAGCAATTTAACCCTGGGGGGGGGGGGGGGGGCTCATCAGGAAATGGATTGGCACATTCAACCCAATGGCTGCGGGAATGTAAACTGCAAAAAATGGGGTTTTAGGTGAGAGGGCGCAGCCAAATTGCCCATAAAAGGGGTTATTTAGGGCAACAATTTGCTCAATGGTTCAAAACATGGGGTCCTTGGTGCGATTTTGGCCAAATTTTCTAAAAAGGACGGGGTCTTTGTGGGAAAATTTTCCCCAAATAGCGGTCTTTGGGGTGGACAGTGGAGAAAAATTGTCAAAAAAGATGACATTTTTGGGTTGATGATGAGGCTTTTTTAAAACGGACCGGGGTCCTTACAGCCTTACATGTGCATCCCCTCCACAATATGAGTCCCCCCCATCCCACCCACGGTCGGACAAGCAAAAGCAAGCCATCTTTTACTAGTTTTAATCATCGTATTTGTGTCGTGACAGATAGCTTTTGCTAGTCTAAGGGGTTTAGGCCTAGACACTCTAGCTCCACTTCTCAGTTTAACCTAACCTAAAAATACACTGGGCCATTCCTTGATCTATTCGGGATGAATGGTAGTAATTTAGGATTCTGCACCACGTCCACACAACTTTATCCGTTGAGGTGCCGAATTCGTCGGATGGTGGTGGCACGTACCAAATGCCATGCAAACTCTTATACATGGGCTCACCTACCTTACGAATATAGGTCCCAATGCACATGAATGTACCGCTAAAATGATTAAAAATCACAGTTTTTCAGTGCCAACACTTACTTACATATCGATTCAATTAAAAAGACTGAGGTTGAAAGGTCAACAAAAACTTCAGAAAAAAGACGGACCGACATATGATCACTGGCTGTCTCTATAGGTTAGACACCACTAACTCTACTATACACAGGAGTCTATGGGAAAATGGCAACTTGAGCAGTTTCTTTCCACATTTAAAACTCTCACAGAGGAAATACAACAACATGTCACCCCAACAGTACAAGCTGAATCACCAAATAACCAATTTGAACATATGATGACCGGAAAAATTTTAGTTACGGAATACCAAAATTGCCCGATGTCAGACCGGCAACCCAAGATTCTCCATAATCGCCAAAGCTTAGTAATTTGCAAATCGATGTGAAATTGATGACGCGGAGTAAATTTCATCAAATTCACTGTCCAATGCCGCTTAGTTTGAGGTAAACCTACCAGTTTACCATTGTCAATCAATTATATTTCATCACTATTTCCTTAATATAACAAGTGCATTGTCAGACATTTTAAAGCACTTTTTCCAGATTGCCATGCAAAGAAAGTAGTCCAACCAAGTTTTTGACCCTTACGGCAGCCAGGTTGTGGTGTATAACTACCAGGTCACGTGTCAGGCATCACAGGTATCCGTTTGCTCTTCGGGGGGGGCGACCGATATTCGAAATCCGACTATGTTAAATCAAGGTCTGTACATGACCCTCCTGGCCCAAGTGCTATTATTTTTTCCAAAAGACAAAACCGTTTATGATGTCTAAACAGTACAAAATTTTAACCTTTTTCCCTACTGATTTCAAAAACCGACGTACGATGACTATATCGGTTTTTTTTTCAATGTAGGGATACACGCACGTCATTTTTACCTGAATGGGTCCCCCCGAATCCAATAATACACCAATCAATCAGATGAGCATCAAAAATCTTTATTTTTTCCAAAAATTTGGCTGTTATTCCCATAATAAAATTCCTTTTTAAGATTCAAATTCAACATCTTATATTTCTTTAATAATATATTCAATTTTCTCGCCGCATGAATGTGACAAGATTGGTCCATAAGTCTACAAACTGAAAACATAGTCACCTGCTAAATACCCTTACCGTGGACTGTCATGATCCATCCGGATCCCCGTATTGGTTTTAGCAGGCTTAACGCCACTTGCTCGCGGCTGCGGGGTTCTCGTCTAGTTCGTTCATGAAGACAGTGAATTCTGTGAAATCACTGTTTTCTTTTTATGCTCCTCGCAACTAATCGACGCTGTCTAACACTTTTTCCCTCTGGTGACACGATGGCTTGAATCTCTGGAGTGTAAAAGGCGAAGCGCATAAGAGCCTAAGACTGCATAAGCATAATAGCATAAGAGCATAAGTGTGCATAAGCATAATCGCAGAAGAGCATAAAGAGTGAATAAGCATAAGAATAACCGATATCCGGAACATCATCGATAAGAGTGCATAATCTCGAATAAACCCGTATATAACGGACCATAATCGCATAAGAGTTCATATAAGCATAAAATAACCGTATATACGGAACATATCGCATAAGAGCATATCGCATAAGAAGTGCATAAATCGCATAAGAAAAATCGTATATACGGAACGTAATCGCATAAGAGTGCATAAGCATAAGAATAACCGTCTATACGCAATTATATCAACATAAGAGCCATAAGAACGTAAAGTGCATAAGCATAAGAATTAACCGCGTATATTCGGAGCATAAGCGCATAAGAGCATAGGTGTGAATTTAAGCATACGGATAAACGGTATGTACGAGCATTAGCCCGCATGAGAGCAAAAGAGAGTAAAACGCATAAGCCCACGGAGCCTATACGGAGCAAAAGGCACGATGGTAAAACGCATTCGATTTACCATACATCTGGGAGCATAATGGGAGGGGGGGGGGGGGGAGGGGGAGGGGAGAGGGGGGATAAGAACATGTCAAGGCATACGGTGATGTGCCTCCCAAATGGGTTGTTTTTTTCACATAAAAAATCAATAGACATTGGTCCCATTTTCTTGCCGAATACATCCTTTGATAAGCGGTTGCAATTTAGAACAATCAGAAAGAAGAAGGAAAACCACTCTGTAAAAGCACCAGTTTTGAAGGTAAAAAAAAACCCCTTATGACATGGAGGCCAAATTGTCCAAAAAAAAATTTACCGAAATGCCTTAGAAAGGTGTAGGGGTTTCAGACTCGGGTCGCAAACCCCGTCAAAATTATTTTCCTTTTCATTATGCCTACGGTCTGCGATGGGCCAATGTGAATTAAAAGATTATGTTATGATGTATTATACCCGGATGATCTTCAATGAGGCTTACGTTCGTATAGCTAAACGGTAGTCTCTTATGGGTTTGCACTCTATATAGCCTCTTATACTGATATGCTGATGGGCTTATAAATGCTCCGGTTACGGTTATGCGCTTATGTGCTTATGCGCTTCTGCATCATAATGCTATGTAAATAAGGTTATCCCTCTTATAGGCACTCTTATGCTCTTATGCGGCCGTATAGCGGTTATTTTTATGCTTATAATACAGGCTTTATGCTCTTATGCGCTTATGCACGTAATACTACGGTTATTCTTATGCTTATTCATTTTATGCTCTTAGTCTTATGCTCTATGCGCTTATGCTGTACATGCGGTTATTTCGTATGGTCTTGTCGGTCTATGCTCTTTTTGGCGGCTTGGTCATGCAAGTCTTATGCTCTTATTCGCTTGGTCATGCAGCTTTGCTCTTATGCGCTTATGATCTTATGTGTCAATATGCTCCGTATTACGTTATTCTTAGCTTCTGCAGTCCTTATGCTCTTAATGCGTTATTGGCGTTTTAAACACCAACGATCTACTATAGTCAGGAGGATTGTGGGCCACAGGGGGAAAGGGGGTAAGGGAAAAAAAATAAAAAATATTTTTTTTCAATGGTGACCTAAGCTAATCAATTTTGGAGGGTTGTGCAAAATTCGTTGCAAAATGGGTCGCTATCCAACTCTCAAATTCATTCAAATGGCCATAATTTGTATTCACTAGATCCAGGCTTTAAAGCCCGATGAAATCGTTTGGACCGTGATTTTGACGTGGATTTTTTTTTGATCACAACATTACCAATATGCCCTGAAATCAATTCAAGTGACCAAACTCATTAAGTATGTGTGATAGAGTCATAATTCTGCGTTTCTATACCCGTAGGAACTCATATCTGACATTTTCCATGTGTTAACAACTTACCAATCAAGATGGAAGCCATATGGGCGCTTTTAAAGATCTTTAAAATTACGAGTGTCATATAGTCATAATTAATGCCGTCATTTTGAAAGTTAAGTATGTTGCCAACACAAATATCCAATACATTTTTAATCCCCTCAAAGACGACATGTCATACTTTAATTTAAACTTAATAATCATTTTTGGGAGTTTTTAACAAATCAACACGATCTATAGTAATTTATTAGGTTTAAAGAAGGTAAAAGACACCCATTGCCCCCATCTGAACATTTTGCCTGTTAAAGAACATATTCAGTATAAGATTATGTTCAAGTGGTCAAAACTTCTCCCATACCTTAATTTACCCTTTATAATAAAGATAGTTGATTTAACTACATATAATACACATCTAATGTCAGGTTTTAACTATTTTTAAAGGCGGCTGTATTGGCTGCCATCTTGAATTTTGAAAAGGTCCCATTACGAGAAAATGCCAAATAAGGGTTTCTAGGGTCAAATACATGTATCTCATAAGTGTAAAGATAAAGCATGCATACAGACACTGGAATCAAGGCTCTAAACTGCAAAATGTGCAATAACACTTGACGGGTCCGGATGCGTTGGAAATGCATTCTAAGAGGTGTTAAAGTAACACTTTGGATATGTGATCATTTTTAACAGATTTTGAACACCTGCCGAACATATTTTAGGTGTCAGCATGTATTCAAGTAGCGTAAATAGGTATAATGGAGGTGGTGAGATCACTTTAATGATTTCGAGAGTATAGTTTGCCTTTGATTGACACCATATTGATTTTTGTGGCCATGTAATGATAAAATTACAAACTTTTACCAAACACTTTCCTCGTGCTTAAAACACCGGAGTATACCGAGAATAAATCTGTCTCTACGGAAATACCTTAAAGGGATATTAGTAGATTTTGGAACATGGTATCAGCATGCATATTGGATTTTCAAAATGGCACTGTAACAAATTTTGCACCCCCCTCCAAAAATTATTGGCTTATGGTCCTAATTAACTAAAATCTATCAATAGAAAAAGTCTGCACTCCATTTCCATCCTTCAGGCTGTGTGTGTCTAAACTTCTACCTGACTACTATACTACCCCCTATCACGTCTATATAGAGAGTGTGGAGGAATAGAGCGCATGTATATAATAGGGAGGCGCGCGTTCGATTCCACCACCCATTGCATTGAGGGCATTAATTCCAGTACAACTCAATTTTCCCGGCTTGCGGTTAACATGTCGACTGTATCCACCGTAATTGAAAATCTTTGAAAGTTTGCATGTCTTCTCAATTAGCGCTAGTCACACTGCAGAGTACAAGTACCATTAGCTGGTGTGGGCGAATTCTATAATCAGGCTCAAAGAGATACATTATAGTGCATGTATTCAAACACTGAATTTTATCTTTAAGACTTGTTTATTGAAATAAACTATTAATCAGCTTTTTCTAAATCCCAGAAGCGGAATTTTGACTGTACCGAAAAACATGGATCCACGTATACTAAGTAGTTTGTCATTTAATATACCACTAGAGCAATATTTTCAAGGGTTTTTTCCTTGTTTCGCAATGAAATTTATAATTTCTCAAATGTACGCATACCTCAAATGAATATGCACATTCGGAAAATTGAGGGGGTCTTCAAAGGTTCTGTTATTGCCCTAAAGAGTTTAGCGCAAAGCGGATATAGTTCCTTACAATCCATCCCGCTAACCATGGCGGAAGTCTTTTAGAACTGAGTAACGATTGTATAAATAACTACAATTCAACATCAGTTTCAGTAAGCCAATTCTGTGCAGTAACTATGTATCATGGTTACAATATATTTTGGAATGGCACAAAGGCTTAGTCCTCCGCCTGGCTGGGGATTGAACCCTTATATCAATATCTAACAGATGCATGGAAATATGCCAATTTATCAATTCTATAACAAAATGGTGTTTAAAATCACTTCTACTTTTTTTTCTATTATAGGCCATCTATCTCTCAAGGACCAATGATCGATCATGTAAAATGATATTGAAGGTGTCGATGGTTTAAAAGGGATATGCCTTTTTTTGTAATGTCAATAGATCATTCACAGTAATATACAATCTGTTGAATACATTAACTGACGTACAATGAACAAAATATCCTATAGTTTGTTTCCATTGTGCGTTTAGCGTGACCTGCCATGGCGCGAAGTTCTTGTCCAGCGTTTCCTTAGCGTATTCTTAGCGTATCCACAAGTCAGTGGTAATGGCTTGTGTGGTGTCAGGATTTATTCCATGCGTTTCCTCCTACGGATACAACAAAACGGTTTTTTTGTTAAGATATTGCACCCACCACCGATTTCTCTGCGAGTGGTTCATTTGTTCATGGGACCCACTGATTATATTTACATGGTTAGCATTGAATCCGTTGACACAGACTCCGGTTTTTTTCCGCCACTTTTTTTTTTCAAAATGGCCGTCAGTTGAAACTCCTGGGCCTCATCAGGCCCGATTTTGATGTCGCTAACACCCTCTGTTTTCAAGAACAAGGAGTCATGGAAAACACTTTTGAAAATATTTGCTTCGTTTGTTAATTTTATTTGGCTGTGGTGGCCATTCAAGGAATCCATTAGAAATATTGTCGGCAATATTGGATCATCTGGTTTCGAGTTTGGCGTTTGGATGGTTTGACGTTTCTTTCAAAAATATAGACATTTCTGATTCTTACCAGTTGATTGTGTTTTAAAAGTCACAGAATTTCAATTTCATTATTTTATTATTCAAATTTTGGTAATAAATTACCATAAATTTGAACCAAATATCATATGCACCCCATTCTTTTTTACTATGCAGAAAGTTTATGCATATTGCTATATAAGCATATAAATAAAGGAAACCCTGAGCAGAGGTTTGGTACAACCTTCCTTCTAACGTGACACAAAATGAGATAAATGTGCTGAAAAATCGCCCAAACTGAGTGAATAGGGTTAATTATTATGTGATGTGCGTCCTTGAATAATCTGGCAAAAGATAGAAGGGTGGGTCTTACGACTGCTTTATGCATCTTTAAAACATTACCCTACTGTAACACACTCATCTCTTTTAGATTACATCATCCATATATTATATAAAAGTATATAATTAAAGTACGAGATACAAGTTTTTTAACCACTACATACTCAACCTTCCATTTTGTTAACATGGTGAAATGGTGCTAATGGTCTAAAGGTCACAGAAAGTGCCCACTTCAGCTGCCTTCTTTAATTTGATTAATTGTATTAATTGACCCTGAAAACTTGGGGATAGATTGCTTCTACAGTATCAAACACCGGGATACAGGAGATAAATCGACGTAATTTGGTGCCCTTTTTTGAAATTCATGATGGCTGAGACACCATTAAATATGACACAACCTTATACTGTTATGAATATTGATTTGATTCCTTGACTCCGAAAACATGGGCATATAGGCACCGGAATCATGCCTCTGTAGCCGAGAGATATATCGGCAAAAAGTAACAGCTTAGCGCGCAAATACAAAACAACTGATCCATATTGCCAGAAAAGTTTCCAGTGGATTCCTTACTCATTAAAAAAATAGAACAGATATACACATGAAAACTTCTGGAATTTTCATCTGAAAATGAAACTGTATACGGTGTAAAGTTGAAACTTTGGTAGCATATCTCCTCTTTCTCTTAGGCTTAGACCTTTAATCAATCATTCACCCCTCGTATATATATTATGTGATAAATTGCCAAAACCGTAACTCTTTCTGGAGTTCGTCCGAGAAAAATAATTATATTTGTGATAAACAAAACGACGAAAAGGACAGGACGTAGCACGGAAACCATTTTATTTAATAAGCTTTCGGTTTTTTTTTTTAATAACCTTCATCAGATCCTATTTTAAAAATAACAATACAAAAATCTAATTAAAAGAAGCCCAATAGATAAACTGAACGACGCTGGCATTGTTTATAACATGTGGTTATTAACAGTTAAATTCTTATACATCAAACTCTGTGATATAAATATTACACAGCTAAGACTATAAGACTATATATCCAACGTGATGTGGACGATACATATTCATGGTTTAATGAGTTGTACTACGGGCTGTCTATAACAAATCTTCTTAGAGACCCCCCCGCCGTAATGCACCTTTTTAAAGTCCAAGATGCCTCCGTTATCATGGCAACTTTGTACGCGGCGTCCAAAAAACAATGTGTTTTGGGTTCAGTTTCAAATTTTTAAAGGAGCAATACTTTAATCCTCTCGCAGTGTGGAAAGCAAAGACTTTTTTGATTGGGTATAGGGGTTCCCCTTAACAGCCGGGTCATTTCTGCAGCATGGAATTGGTAAATAATCTTTTCCGGAATAGGTAACATACACAGTCAGATTCTTACCACGGTGTAACCCTGAGCTTAGGTCTACTCCAGGTGTACTCTAAATCAACTCAAAGGGTACCTCCCTTGTTGCAAAATCATTATTAAGTACTTGCGAAGTAACACAATCCATTGAGTGTACCGCTGAGATATTTACTTGCAGTAACTATCCTATAGTGTACTCTGCCGTTACCTGCTAGGTGACTGACAGGTACACTTGGAGGCCACCATAAGTCAGTTGTTCTTACAAACCCGATGAATAAAATATTGTAACTTGATTTTTAGCACATAGAAACACGAGATTTTGGCGAAGAGGGGGATACTCTTTTTCATATTGGCGTGGTATACAAGTTGTACGTATAAAAACGAGGAGATAAAAATACCATGAGTTTTAGATTTAGTAATAATCCATTTTAGAAAGCGTCATTGTGGTATTAGTACAATAAAAAGCCCGGTGCGCGAAAGTAGATAGGGACTGAGTCAAACTCTACCCCTCCCATCACGTTTTAAATCATTAGATGACACATGCGAAACGATGTAAAGGGAGTTCGAATGACTTTACAGGCGGATGCACGGATGGGTCGTATATATGTGACGGGGGGAGCTGATTGCAACGACGGAGCGAGTGAGAATCCTGTGCAGTATGGATATAGAATATCTGAGCAACTCCTTAAACAATTTCAGTGTAGAATTTAATGTTGGTATAATGTTTTCACAGGAAAACAGGTAAGCCGTGCAAAACGACGCACGAATGTTGATGGATTAAGCCAAAGCCATTGCTTATCTACACCATTATTCTTCTTACAACGATTGTCTCTACTCATTTTCGCATGGTCGGTTACCCAATGATAAATTTCGATCGCACAAATAAGATTAAGGTAACTAATAGTTTTATATTGAGTTGGGTATTACGGAAAAAAAAATAGAAAAATCTTGAAATCTAATTGTAAATAGAATATGCGGTCATAACCGTAGCAATATATGTCCTAAACACGGATAGGGTAACGATAATATCAACTTATATAAAGCATAAAAGAGTTGGGATGTGTTATCATCGGGCGCCGTTATCATTAGGAGACTCAGAGCTTTAACAAAAATTGGTGGCCTAAACAGATTACTGACAGTTAATGGTTTATAGTACGTCATGGGCATTAATGGGGGGAAGTGTTAATGTATTCCAATTATTTAAGTGTGTTGTTTTACGATATGGAAGGGCAATCAAAAGAATGAAGAGAAAAAAGAAGAAATTGGTTTTTTTTTTTTTTTTTTTTTAAATTTTAAGTTAAGGGCTATGGTCCAATTCATTTCGCTAGCTATAAACAGCCCTTTTATGTTCTCGTATATTTTATTTGGGAATTCATTTTATTTATTGTAGTTAATGACGATATGCGATGCACTTGAAAGAGGACACTGGCCCATTGAAAGATAGTGCGCCCTTTTTTTTTTTTTTTTAAAATTGATCTATATTGCTGGTTAAAGCTTTTATAGGAGAGAGTCGGGTAATCCCGCGAAACGCGCGGTGTAATCCCGAACGCAGCGATTTCGCATATATTGCGACGGAGGGAGAACGGTCGTCTTACCACCTATGGTGTTTGTTAGCTGTTTTTGGACTTAATTCAAATATAAACTGGACCAATCCGGGAAATTCGAACACTCTCGCGGAGAATTACAAAAAAAAACACTTTTTAGTTAAATGGAAATTCGGGAACAAATATTTCTGGATGACATATACATCACAAGAAGAGGAGAGAAAGGGGTTTAATAGTTAATAAGACTAGAGGTTCTTCACCATAAAAACAATACAATAGGGGCCACGTCCATGACGAAGTTTAAGAAAGTAATGGGATTAACCAAATTCACCTGGTTTGGGGTAATGCCGAACGACCCGTTTCCATTGGCAACAATATAGGTTGGTACATTCATCTACACATTTTGAAAACTACTTCATCGAGCTTTTAAATATACCTTATCATCATAACTTTATGTTGCACGAAACAAAAAATTGCTATTTTTGTCCCCAAAGTGGCTTGCCATTGAAAAACCACGTTCGGCAGTAGCCGTGAGGTGTCGGGTAATCCCGAAAACGCCTTTTTTTGGTTTTGATCATTATTTGAACAAGTTTTGAAACTTCTTTTCTAACAGTTTGAGTAAGAAAAACAGTGTATCAGTTTTGCTTACACTTTTTATCTTTACCAAGCCTTGTTTTAACATTGACCTTATTGGCTCATCAAATGCTGTTCGGATTTACGACTTACCCCTATACATTAGCTCTTACCTGAATTATTAAGACCCAAATCAGCGGCGTATGGGTAAAACAGAACGATTTATAAATTAATTCGCGGGTGATATTAAGTCAGCAGATGACGGGCTGACAGGCCGTGTAACACAAAGAAAACAACGCCAGAGTTTATTCTTACGGCATGACCTGTTTGACCAGTCTGTAACCTTTGTGATTTTAATATCAATAACGTCTAGATGATATTCATGTAATAGACACATTTATTGATGAAAGTTACGGCAAATAAAGGTTGCCTACAACTTACCTGGATTTGTCTTTAGCCTATGATTATGTCCCTCTCTGCTTTTGAATGTTATTTTATGATGTAAAATATATCTCTATAACTATTATGGGCCAATCTACTTTGCAAGCAAATTGAAGAAAGTGTATATTTTTGAAATGTACCCGTGCCCTTTATAGACTGTGATTCACTGCTATTTAGATGTCGGCAGCTAAGACAGGTCTTATATAAATATTGTGAAAATCAAAAATAAACAAACAAGCACAATTCTGTTATATAAAGATATTTGTGAACAGTGTGAGATTTTATTTTTTTAAAGATAAGGCAGCAAAAGTATATCTATAAGTGCAATTAATAAAGTTTACTATAATGAACGCTTTTATCTTTCTTATTAGAATAAACATGTAACCCGATATGGAAATATGCTTGTCCAGCGGTGAAATGAAAAGAAATGCTGACTGCCTAAGCGACAGATGTGACGGTTTCACGGACTGCGAGAACGGGGAGGAGGACTTAATGTCCGGTAAGGGCACTAATTTGATCGAGTAATAACGGATTGATCACGCAAAGGTCCTATTCAGTCCGCAACTTCGTTCAGGACCACTTCTTTTTGACTCGTCTCAGGAATGATATTCACTATTGTCTGTGTCAATCGCTGAATTGTATGAATAAATAAAAAATGTTTGTGTGCCTAGAGAAGGTCGAACCCACGACCTTTAGATGACAAGACGAGCGCCCCCTATAGACGAACACCAAACCCGATTTGCAGAAGGTGTTTTCTGTTAATATTTAAACAAATACATTAACGAATATAAAGCGCCCAACAATATTATAGCGCCACAAGAGAAGGAGTCGACAAGATGTGGTCCTGGAACAACAAGTAGCGGACGGAATCATGCGATTGGGTCCACAACGGTTGTTTCGTAGACAACACGCTATTTTCAAAAAAAAACACAGTGAAACCTTTTTTCGCTAAATAACTCTTGGTTTTTTTTATTTTAAAGCAATATTAGCACATTTTTTTGAAGAGCGTCCTCAATTTTCAAAAATTGAGCTTTCTGACCACGGTTGCATTGGTAACGGGCTATGAACATACCTGTGAATGGTTAAGACTTCGAAAATGTCTATGTGTCACAAACGAAGGAATGTTGTAATTAAGAAATAATTAATATCGGCGATCCCGATATAATTCACGGCGCTGGAAACGGCCTTCAATGTGAAAATAGCGGGCAATAGCGCCATGTACATTATTACGCTCACATTAGTGGTTTTATTCGTTCAGGCAAGTCATGTTTGAGGTCATTTTCGTGAGAGGTGGCACTATTCAATCATGGACGTGCATTTCCAGCTCCGCCGTTTAAGTTCAATCTGGCATCCCAATTTTAATACAAAATCGCTTTATTTATGATGAAATATCGCATTTTTTAGCCATTCTCGTTTGCGGGTATAGTTTCGTAGACAATTAGAACATAACTCTTCATACAATATCAAATTTTGAAAGTGTGGGGGGCGCTCTTCAAAAAATGTGCTAATTGCTTTAATTTAAATTATTGCACATTTGGTTGTCGGCAAAAATTGATTTTCCAAGGAAAAGCAATGAAAACCTTGGTGTTCAATGGGAAAGTTGGGGGGTTCGATTAAAAACAAATGGGTTTCAATGATTTTTTTTACGTTTTTCTTTTTTTATTGAAAAAAGTTAAAAAAAAAATAAAAAACAAAAAACAAAAATAGGGCATATTGCTACACTTCGAGTTTGCCATACACGTATGGGTTGGCCATAACAACACTGATGATAACCGTAACAAACTGTGCGGCAAAAAGAGAAATTTAAAGGTGTTTATTTCGTGATTTCAGCACCTTCTGTTTACTCATTGATCACTAGATATCTTCGAGAAAAGCTTCGTCCCAAAATTTGAACCATGATCCCCGATCTTGCGGTTTTGTGTATGAGCAAATCCTTATTTCCCACGGTCCAATAGGCTATGTGCTGTGATAATTTCTGTCCGTTTACGGACCAGAGAAATACAAAATTGTGAATTTCCATTACAGCGATGCGACTCTGAATTGCACGTAAGATTTGGCACACGTGGATTACTTAAGGCTCCACGGTTTCAGTGATCTAATAATCTCAACATCTTTTACGTAGTAGGGGGGACGAGGCTGTGGATCACGAAATTTCCCTTTAAAGTTTGTATATTTTAAAAGTTCATTGAAGAGATTTACTGTATCACAAATACTTTCGTGAATACTGTGATTTCGTATATTAAGGGAAGCAAGGAAGAAAGAAACCTTAAAAATATTCCAATAGAAACTAGGAGATGAATGAAGGCATCCGATACGCGACTTTTTTCATAATGGTTATTTACAATATGTGAATACTCTTTAGATGACTTTCCCTGTGACAATGATAGCTCTTTGATTTGCTGGTGGAATATGTGATGGCGAAGCAGATTGCGATGATGCAACGGACGAAGACGAAAGTATGTGTGAAGGTAGGATCACTGAAATGGCAGTTTAAATGGCCATGTGGTACTCTTGATTCCCTGCAAACATGCCAATAGGGAAAACAGCCCAGAGGTTTTTATCAAACGAAAACGAGTGATACCATATCTGAACCAACCCTTATGCAAAACCAAAAGCGTATTTGAATCAGTATCATTAAATAGATTTTTGATATTTTTTACAAAGGGGAAATCGGATTATTTCAAACGTTGAATTTCTTGAACAATAAAACAAAACCTTTAGCCTATTTTCCAAATTATCTGGAAAGGAGCGGCACCACACGCATGTGACTCACAATTGGACGTTTTTTACATTCTGGTTACCGGTATATATTAACGCATACTTCCTTTATTAGATTTATGTTATTAGCATGCGATTAACATTAAATCCAGTTATCTCGACACCGTGTTGCAGGCTTTTTGCCCTCACCATGCCCATTACATTCAGCACGCACCTCGTTGGACGGAGTGTGTGCTTTTGGCTTTTGTATTTCGCGCTAA